>VUQR01001136.1:77790-110931 GCA_015108515.1 Hemichromis elongatus
ACCTATTCTTCAAAATACATATGCAGGGAGAGGTTTGGAGAGCTGAATGTTTTCACGGATTCCAGCAGAGATTTTCTCTCCACGCTTCTTTTCCTCCAACCAGTCGAGGCAGATGGGCACCCTGTCTGAGTGTGACTCTGATGGAGGTTTTCTTTTCTGATAAAAGTCAGTGTTTTTTCACCCCTCTTACCAAGAGCTGCCCAAGAGGAATTGTAAGAAAGAGCCAGGGTCCACTTTTCCGTACAATGAGAATTCAAGTGAATCGAAGCTGGGACAAATTCCTTTTGTATCGAGCTTATTTTAATGTTTTTCATTGTATTTTAAACCGCTGACTAGGTAATAGTGCGTTGTCACACACCTGCCAATTTGTTTCAGGGTTTTTTTGCTCAGTTTAAATAAGAAATGTAATTAAGGATTTGTTTAAACATTAATCCATAATGTCTCCTATGGAGAAAGATTGGATAGACAGCTTACCTCTCATTATATTTGAGAGCGCGTAAATGGGTTTAACATCCAGTCTTTTGTGTAAACATAGTTTCTTTGTGTTCATTTGTTAACACTAAATAATTTCTATTCATAATCAAAGATATAGAGCAACATATGAGTTTGATCAATAGGTGTACATGTGTCACTCCTGTTAGCTTACAGTAATTCTGACCCACAGCAAGATACAGACTTGAATCTACAACTCACTTTAGGTTTCTTGCTCACGTTTCTCTGTTAGTTACGAGTGTGGATGCATTCTGCACATTAGCTTGCCAAATTAGCTTCCATATGCACATCCACTGGGAGGCACGTGCACTTCTAATAGCAGTTTGCTGGTTAAATAGCAAATTAGCTGGTCAGCAACTTCACCACATTCCCCACTCTTGAGATTTGCAGCGTGTGCCTGATAGAGAATTGCTAAAAACACAATGAGAAAAAGAAGAGATGGACAAGAGGTGGGCAGGCATTCGGTACTTTTTTTTAAGCAACTGTAATGAAATAAGAATTTTGATAAGGTGACATTTGGAACGCAGGGTGACATTAAAAGTGGCAATAGAAGTGCAATTTCTCTTACGAATACAGATGAGACACTGATTTTCAAGGAGGCAGAGGCAGGAAAAGAATTCAAATTGAACTTTAAAAAAAAACTATTTCTATTCAGTCTCATGGTCCTCGTTTTATTGCATTTCTTTTATTATCCCTCATGCAGCTGAGACTGACCGATCAGAGCACTGCAGGCCACAGTTCTCAGCGGAGGTCTGAGCGTGGTTTTTGCTTTTTGGCCTGTATTTTTAATTCTAATCCACACTGTGTGCTAAGCAAGGAAATATATTACTCTATATTGCTTGATAGTGTTGAAACAGATATGAAATCTGTAGCAGCCCCATGTAATTCTAATGGCATGCAGCTTTATATTTAAAACTGTGAAATGTGAATTATGAGTAATTGAACATATTTTTCAAACATGGGCCATATTTTGTTAGATTTATTCATCACTTCCTCATAGCAACGAAAACATTGTAATGTGTAATTTTCATGAAGCACAAGTAGGAGAACAGGTGCAAAAATGAAAATGAATGAAGGCTGAATTCCATTATTTTTACGACTTTGTTTTTACTACTCTGCACTGTTATGTCTTCATGAACAGACCAGTGCTATCGTTAATGTAGTTAGTAACACTTGTGCTTTTTTCTGGTCTGATAAATATCTGCTTTGGAAGCAAAAGAATAAATACGTCTGGTTTTAAGGCTGTGTTTGTACACAAGCATTAGCATTACCATGCTGTGTCTCAACATCATTACTTTATGTTTTGCTTCTAAGGAGCCAGGTTTTAATTTAATTTTTTTTAAAGTGGTCTTGTAATAGTTCTTTGGGCCTTTTTTTAATGTCTCTCAAAGTTTCTTTGGATGCGTTTTCACTCATCTTCAGTCCAGTCCCTGTCCCTGACCGGTGTCAGAGGAATTTTTTTTTTTTTTTAAGTGACTTAACACTGACATATGAATCATTCAAGAATTAAAAAAGACACCTAATTCAAGGGATGAGCCAGCGTTGTGTCTACGCATAACACAAAACTTAGCAAAGAAGCAACTTTAAATTGTATCTTTGGGCATTTTCTTACAAGCAGCCTTTCACAAAAACACATCATTTGTTCCTATTTCTTAATTTGAGCCTATGAAAAATGCAAAAAGATAACACAGTGTGACAGGCATGAAATAGTATTTTTGTACCAACAGCACGATTCCCAAAGAGAGCTTATGCATGCTGTGCACCGAATAAGTGGAGAAGATAAAGTGACAGGCCTAATAAGGTGTTTAAGTCTTGTCATTAATAAATAGGAGGTAAAAAAAAAAAATAAACACCTGACACATCTGGCCATTTAGTTGAGCCGTCTAATGTTCAAAAAAATGTCATTAGAAATGGTCTCAGTTGAAATGTAGATGTGAAGAAGCCATTTTTTGGGAAGGGACACAGGGAAAAAAGGCAGAAGTATGCTAAATTTAATAAAAATTTGACTTAAAATCAGAGGTAACAGGTCTGATGGAGGGATCCATTCAAATTTCTAATGCAAATTGTCAATATGTTTATCGAAGATCAGCAGACAGGTGGTTTGGAGCTATGTTTCAGCCAGTTGTCTTGGGGATCTTGTCAAAGTTAATTGAATTATGAATGTATAAAAGTACCATCAGATTTTGATTCATTATGTAACCGCCTGGAAAGGCTGTGATAGGCACTGATTTAATTTTTCTGCACCACAATGATCCCAAACACACTAGCAATGCAGTAGCAGTATATCTGGAACATGCAGTAGAACACAATCAGTCATGGACTGGCCTGTGACTCCACAGATCTCCACCTCAACATTGTTGAAGCAATGTTGTCATTCAAGTCAAGTCAGTTTATTCATAAGCACATTTAAAAACAACACAGGTTGACCAAAGAGCTGGACAAACTGGAAAAAACAACTCCCAATCATTAAGTCCAAGTCACGTAAACTATGTATTGTATGAGTGGTTGTGTCTACTACTGGTAAAAACCAGGGACAGGCATAGACGCCAGGGGGATTCAAAGCCAGCTTACTCCCTGCAGTGCACAAATCATCACCAGTGCGTCGAAGACATGTTCCCATCTGCATACATTATGGTTGCAGAAACTCATGTATATGATACCAGGCACATTATAATGTTACAGCTTTATAGTACTTCAATTAAAACACAGACTTGTTTTTCAATTAATCAATAATTATAGATGTGTTGCAGTCAAAGGTCAAATGTTTCTCACAAAAGATGAAAAAAACAACAAAATAATGTTTGCCAGCAGTAAAGATATTCAGCAAATACTTTAGTTACAACATATGAGAGATTACATAAGAGTCAGAAGCTAAGCATGTAGCCTGCATTCTCAAGCTATATGAAGAGGACTGGCAACATCAGTTCTATACAATCTAATTGTGCTGACGGTCATTAATGAAACCCTGAAGAAAAGCATCCGTTTGTTCAATTTCCAGCAAAAAGAAACTTTTAAAAATAGTGGAAAGATGGAAAAAACTTTTTCCGCCTACTAATTGCTCTCATCTTTAGAAACTCTGTATCCAGGTGCCAATTACTTTGTGGGAAATATGACTCTTTTCTTTTTATTAAAATAAAGTCATAATGATCTTAAGATGCTTCAGACCACTTAAGGCCTATTTCTAAATGACAAAATGCTTTTTAACAGAAAATACTATTACAGCTTTCTAATGTCTAAAAGGGGCTTTGAAAGGTTGGCGAAAGGTGATTTGGGATAATGCAACCATCTTTTGTAATATGCTGGTTTCTCATTAATTCTCTTGTTGCATGTTATTTCCTCTGCACAGGTCCCCTCTCTGCTAGCATAAAGAGCAAAAGGCATGAAATAAAGAGTGATCCCACTCCATTTGGTTATGAAGGTACAAGGAGAAAGATATTATTTCTCGATCAACTGTGCTTCTTTATTTCTGGATGATGTGTTTCACCTTTTGTAGCTCCATTTCTTGCCTGCTTTGGTGACTTGTAGGTGGTTTGTGAAGTGCTGTTTCTCAGTGCATGAGCATCAAATGAAATTGGTATCATTTTTCGGTGTGTGAGTGTGTGTGTAGCTTGTGTGGTGTGTGGTGACCACAGATCTTTCTGGTAGGTGTTTGGTGTTTTCTGTTGCTTGTTTATTTTTTCATTGATTTCTGCATGGGTACAGTTGCATGGTTTTCTTATTAGACAGCACACTGGCTGGATTTAATTGTACAACTTTTAGAAATTGTGCTTTTTAAATGCAGTTCTTAGGGTTTTTGTGGTGCAATATAACAGTGGTGATGAAAAAACTGGTATAAAGCAGTTGGCTTCCCTCCAGATACATTGCGCGGCGCTATGGCAGCAGTCAGGAAACGTCAGAGTATGACTAGCAGCACTTCTGCTGGTCCTGGTGGCACCTCAGCTGTCCCTAGATCTACTTCCCAACCAGGTAACTGCAAGGGAGGAGAAATCTCCTCCAGTCACTTGCGAGACTCTCATCCTGTGGGATTGATTTCAAATTTATGTGAAAGTGTATTTTGATTTTTGTTTTGGGGGGGGGGTTTGTTTCTTTTTTTTTGTTATATCATTTTAGGTGTCCTCCTTTCGCATCACATTGACTTTTTTTCTACTTTAAAAACAAAAACAAAGGCTGCTCAGACTACTGAGCAGTCCAAGTGTCCATTTGGTTAAGGAGTCCTCGTGCCTTTATAAAAATGAGACATTTGTCATTATAGTGACTCTTACAACTGTTACATTCAGAGGAATACAGCAACAAAAGCTAATCAGGAAGGTTGGGCAACCTGTTATTCTGAATGTAATTCATTTAAAAGCTCAAAAACGTCAACAAAACATGTAAACATTTAGGTTAGAATAACCTTTTAAGGATGTGCTTTCTTTGTCCAGGTTCCCTTACAAAAGATTTTTTTTAATCTCAAGATACTCCCATGTTGAATGAAGCTTAAACAAATTTAAGAAAGAACGAAAATTCAAGCGTCAGCTAGTTTGAGGGAAGTGGTAAAAACTCATCATTTTTTACCATTTTAATAATCTAACATAATTAATTCCTTCTGTCTTCCTGTGCACATGCTCGGCCTTGTATAATCTCCAGCTTCTCTTAAACATAAACCTCTAAATAGTCAAAACAGCATGATAACAGCACCTATTGTGCTGAAACAGGAATAGAGACCCATTTAGAGGAAGATTTTAAAAAAAGCATGTGCCACAAGACATATTATTAAATCACAGCTAACCTTCAAATTAACTTCAAATCTGTGTATGTGGACAGATCAGCTCCAAGGCAAAAATTAACTGTTGAATGACGATATATAGATGGGATTTGATGTTGAAGCCAGATACCAAACCAGTAGTGATTAGTGACGGTGCTCTCACCAAGCGTGAAGGGTATTCAACATAATGGGAAACCTCAGACTTGAAAACATACCGATTATTTGATAGGAGTGTAACAAACACGTGGTTGTTATAGATCATAAAGGAATTTGAAACTGCTCAAAATTATGCATAATTGTTGTAGGCCATATACAAATGAGAAAAAAAAAAACTTGTGACCACATTTTGATGCCTATTTTGTGCCTTTAGAGATGAAATATAAAGACAGAAAGGAGTAAAAGAGAGCCTCGGTTATCACACCTGCTGACTCTGGCTTTTTGTCCAGAAGTCATACAGCTACGAAGAAAGACTGACTGGACGACATAACTACATAATTTATCAAAAATCGGGCAGATTTTGCAATGTTTGCTCAAATTTGCCATACAGAAGAAATGGCGTTTCCCATAATTACATATTTCCTGTATATAGCCAGTGTTTAATAGATGAACTCTGCATTCTTTCAGAATTCATCAAACACAAATAAGCTATGGTGATTTAGTGCTATATGAATAAAATTGAATTGAATTTACAAATAAGAAAGTTGGTTTTAAAGCAGCCCTTTCTTTAGATGAATTTCAAACCTCAGCAACCCTAAAATAGAGACAGAAAGTAGACGTGCTTGTAAATCCAGTGGAAGAACCTGCTCACTCCACCTAAACCATGGAGAAAATAGACACTGTTGTCAAAGTTAGGTCTGATTATACCTATTGCCTTGGGTGGGGTGTGGTGTTGTGATGGTGTTAGCTGTGATGTTGAATGGAAAATACCTGGTGCTGGTTGTGACAGACTTGGAAAAGTTCAAATCCACCTCAAAGTTTTTATTATAGAAGCACAAAGTTCATATATAATTATATAAATAAGGTTTTATTTTCTTTCGTTTCTTTTTAAATAGATCCAGGACAATAAAAAAAAGAAAAAGAAAAATGCAACAAAAGTTAACCTGACTGGAAAAAAAGGGATGAAAGAGTCAAAAAGCTGATTAAAAAAAACTTCACCGGAAGGAGTAAGCGACTGCTTTCAGAATCACTCTGCTCAAATGCTGTCAAGGCCAAAGGCTCTAAACATCCCCTATGGCTGATTGCTGAGTGCACTCAGCTGTGAGCAGGACACTGGCTCTACAGGAGCAGATGCAGTACCTGAAACAGGAAGCAAAGAGAGCGCAACACCGGATACCAGCGGCGACCCACAATAGATCTGCGGTGCTGTAACAACCAAAATCACATCTTAAGAGCTTTATTCTTTATTCTTAAAAACTGCTTTTCTTCAGCAAATTGTAAAGTTGAAGAACGACGCTTTGCAGTTGGCAAGCTTTCACGGCTCCTTGCACCATTATAACTCCCGAAGCCGTTTTTTTGAATTCAAAACCCTGTGTTCAGATCCCAGGTGTGTGAGAGTGTTTGTACCCACTGTGCAGTTTTGATAAAACAGTTTTAAACTGATGCTGGGATAAGTGCTGTGTTTTTGTTGTTGTTTGCCTTTTCCTTGTGTTTCTTAAAAATGTTAAAATATTTCACGTGGTGTTATTGAAAACTTCTTTTTTTTCCTTACTTTTTTTTTACAAGTTGTGCTTTTCATCAGTGTGCTAATAGATCAGTAAACTGCACCATTACTCAAAAAGGTTATGAGTTCAATTCTTCCTTGAGGCAGGAGTGATGCCTGGATAAGCAGTGTATCCTCGTTATGCTGATTCCATAAATATCAGACTCATTTTAATACATGCATGCGCTGTTTCAGTCATAAGCTAGAGTCATCACTAGCGTGAGAAGCACGGGTAGCGACAGCCGCCCTCGTGCAGGCTGCGACTCGTACAGGGGTTGAAGTCATTCTGAGTGTGAGAAATTTGGCTTGAGGTTTAATCCTTGGAAACAGACTCATCAAGCTTTCACGATGATGTAACTGATTATTTGACTGCACAGCAACATTACTTTCCTGAAGCGTCATCACCTGCCACGATGCATATTAATGCCTCCCCCTTGTTTACGAGTACATTTTTAATGGTTAATCATGTGCATTGATTCCCCCTCAGGCTGGGCCCAGCGGCGACTTCTCTCCATGGACACAGAGGACTTTGAGACGATTCCCTCCAGTGCAGAGGAATCCTCCAACTCTTCAGACGAGGAAGGCAACAATAAAAATGTAGGCAATATTTAAGAGTGAAAGTTAGTAAAACGTAAGGCTGCAAACGATTTCGCCCAGAATTGAAACAAGGTGTGATTTCAGCAACAGTTAACATTATTAAACTTTTACCCAAGTGAGGAACGTAACTCAACCGCACTCATTCGACTCTAGCTGAGTCATGTCAGCTGTCAGATAAATCATGACATTTTATGATCACTAACCATCCCTCAGCAGCTATACACTCATTTCTCATTGCCTCTTCACCCGTTCTTCATTTTCCCTTCTTTTTCACTAAATCCCATTTCAATCCCCCTAAAGGAGGACCCCTCCACAGCTTAATTATTTCCTATGTTCTCCCTTCTTGTTAGCAGCAGGCACTGACCACTTGACATTTGGGAAATGAGGGAGAGATGAAAAAGGGGTAGGATTTTAACTGCACGTGTCTGCCGAATATGCCAGCATTTCCACATCCATTATAATCTGTGTGACGTGCACGCACGGGCATGCCATCAACATGAGGACTGAGCACGTTAGTGATGCAGGAAATGTAGCAGCTAAGACAGAACATACATTAGTAGGACACTTTATTAGGTTCTTAGCTTGATATAGGATGGACTACATTTTCCCATCAGAGCCTAATTTCAGAGCTGGGATCTGATCTTGTCAGGTGCATGTCTATAATGTGAGTCTCCCATTCCACCATATCCCAAATAGGATCTGCTAGACTGAGGTTTGGTAAATGTGGAGGCCATTTGAGTACAATGAACTCATTTTCAGCTTCAACAAACCACTTTGAGATGATCTGAGCTTTTATGACATGCTGTGTTATCCTGCTGGAAACAGCCATCAGATGATGGTAAACTGTGGTCATAAAGGGATGGACAAGATCAGCAACAGTACTCAGATGGGCCGTTGCACTTAAATGATGATTCTCAGCAGGTAATAATGGGGCCCAAAATGTGCCAAGAAATCCTCCCCCATTCCATTACACCACAACCACCAGCCTAAACTGTTGATACGTGGATACATAATGTCTAAAGCGTGGATCTTTTCACTCAGGTCCTGCCATTCAAATGCTGTAACTCAAAATCAAGACTCATCAGATTTGTCTTTTTTGATATTTTCTATTTCTATTTTCTATTTCTAGTTGGAAATTTGTAGTGTCAGTTTTCTGTCCTTAGTTGACAGTAGTGGTTTTCTGCCGCTGTAGCTCATTGTTTAGAACTTCAGTGTGTTGCGCTTTCGACAAGCTCTTTTGCATATCTTGGTTGTAAGAGTTATCAAACACACTGTTGCTTTCTTATCAACTTAAAGCAGTCTGAGCATTCTCCTTTGACCTCTGACATTAACAAGGCATTTTCACCCAGAGAACTGCTGCTCACTTGATATTTAATAATAATTATAATAATAATAATGGATTGCATTTATATAGCGCTTTTAAAGCACCCAAAGCGCTTTACAATTCCACTATTCATTCACTCTCACATTCACACACTGGTGGAGGCAAGCTACAGTTGTAGCCACAGCTGCCTGGGGCAGACTGACAGAAGCGAAGCTGCCATATCGCGCCATCGGCCCTTCTGGCCAACACCAGCAGGAGGCAGGGTAAAGTGTCTTGCCCAAGGACACAAAGACTAGGACAGAGAGCTGGGGGATCGAACCCGTCAACCTTCCAGTTACAAGATGAGCACCCCAACCCCCTGAACCACGGTCGCCCCGTCAGACCATTCTCTATAAACCAAAAAGAAAGTTGCCTGATTAAAATCCCACTAGATCAGCAGTTTCTGAAAAACCCAGACCAGCCCATTAACAACCATATTCAAACCACCTAAATCACCTTTTTTCCCCTCATTCTGACATTCAGATCACAATCATTATTAAGTTGCTGCCATGTGATTGATGTGTTAGAGTTAACAAGAGCATATGTGTGTTAACAAGCAGTTGAACAGATGTACTTAACAAAGTGGAGAGTATGTTTGTGTCATGCAGTCGATCACAACTTAAATTGTGTTTATCTGCAACAACAACAGCAAATAATCCCAAATAATAATGTGGATGCAACTCAGATAACACAAAGAAATAATTGGGACATCCAATCCCTGTGGTGTGCAACTACCAAAGACCCTAAAAATCTTTTAATCATCAGCTTATTTAATACCATCTAATACTACAAGAATAGCAAAATAAATGAAGTCCAATGTCTTGTCATTGGTATATTTAAATGCTTTTTTCTGTTGTCCTCATTTCATTTTGTAGGGTGTTTATTATTCAGCAGTTCATGTAATGCTTTGTGGATTTCCAGCATGACTGGTTAAAGTAGAACTTTTGTGACAGGAAGCTTTAGCTTAAAGTCTTCAGATTGCCTAAATGTTGAATTTGAAAACCATTTCTTTCTGCAGGGTGACAGCAGCCGTTTCCGAGTACAGCTAACATACGAGTCTCGTGATCCGCAAGACCTCTCTCTGGAGACAGGTGACCTCGTCCAGTTTCTGGAGGAAGCAAAGAATGGAAACTGGTAGGTTTTTGTTTGTTGGCTCCACCACAGGACTATTTAGACTCCTGCAGTATGCCCTCCACATAGCCCTGCCTTCACATTTTTAAATGTTTTTTTTTAAGATTTTTTTCCTCCTAAATAAAACTAAGCAAACATTACAGGAACAAATCTTATAGCATATACCTTTAGGGCAGCGGCCCTCAACCCCTGGTCCAGGTACCGGTCCGTGAGTTGTTTGGTACCGGGACGCGAGATTTGAGGCTCGGGTGTAAAATTTAGGGTTTTCAGGGTTTTTGTTGTTTTTTATCGTTAATTTTTATTGTTAACTCAGGTCTTTTCCCTTGTTATGAATAATTTTTCTCTTTTTTTGGTACCAGTACTGGTTTTATTTTTTTGTATTTATCCGCGACACCTTAAAGGCCGATCCGTGAAAATATTGTCTGACATAAACCGATCCGTTGGCGCAAAAAAAGGTTGGCGATTGCTGCTTTAGGGCATTGATGTTGCAGAAAAAAAAATTGCTTGGAAAATATTTAAATATTTTATTTCTGAGGGACCAAAACAGTCATATATAAAAAAATGTTGAAAGCAGTATTTTGTATAATTGTGTGGCAACACATTTTTAGGTAATTTATGAGGTATGCTCAAAAAGTTCTGGGAATGGGCCTCTCAGCAGGTGGAAAGCAAAGATTGTGTTGATGTGACTGGAAAACCTTTCAAAATATACTGTGCCAGCACACTATCACACTCTGGCAAGCACCAGTGTTCTGGTCAGTTTCTCCCTCAAGCGTTATGAGGGTACAGTAGAAGTCCATGTTGACGGGCTCAACCTGGAAGATTAATTCATGGTGCACTATCCAGCGAATGTCGCAAAAATAATGAGCGCTGCCTGCTCTCGGTCCTCACCCGAAGCACTGCCTCAGGGCTTGGAAACTGTGGACTCTTCCATTGAAACCTCAGTTGCAACTGGAGACCCAGTTCTCATTACCAGTAATGATCCTCCACACGAAATTCATGCAAGTTTGTAAGAAAAGTTAACACTGGGTTACTGCACAAGTTTGAGGATCGCAGTAAAAATCACAGAGTGGGATTTGACCAGTGTGAAAGGTCAAGACAGGATTTCCAGAGCACAGTGTCTGGGCATGCCCCCCAAATTTGGCCTCCTTCATGACATAAAAGGGGCCAAAATTTAAATATTGTGATTTTTTTATTGGCTAATTATTGAAACCTTTTGTTCACACACACAAAAAAGACTTCTTGTTTTGCAGTAAGAGCTGAACGTTGAGCTACAACACCTTCTCTGCAGCTTCTATGCTATACCCAAAAAACTCACACTTGGAAACCTTAGAATAAAGACCAGTCCATCCCTTGTTGTTTAGAGCCTCTAATTTGCTTGTTTAACCAACTTTTAAGAAACTAAATTTTTAACCAGTTTCCACAGAGGTGAATTGTTACTTTAAAAAAAGTTTGTATCTTAGCTTTTAAAAGTTAGTACTTGGTGAAATAGTGATGGACGCCATGACATTCCCCAGCAGCCTTATTAACCACCTCCAGTCCCTAGAAGCTTACAGACACAGACAGAAGATCTGATGGCCGAGCAGTCATTCTTAGTATATTTTCTTAAAGTCCATTTGAACTCCACTGCCTGGGGCAGAGGCATAGTTTGTGCATTCTCTGTAGAAACATCAGTGCAGTCACAAAAACCAGACAGGCAGACAGGTTAATGCCTGCACGGACCCTCGCACTCATTGTCTGTTGATTAAATTTAGGTCATTTGGACATGAGCAGACCTAGGTGGACTTGTCGACATAATATATACAGTATAATGTAGACTTCAAAGGTATTTTCTACTGGGAAAGCACAATAGGTCATACAGTAGAGGTATCGATGTTTCTCCAGAAACTCATTGTCTGCCTCATTGCTATTTTGCTTGCACTAATCATCCAGCCTTCAGTTCTTTAAAAATGGCACCATTCTGTGTCCTTTTATTCATGCATATCTGACACCAAAATGATGTGGTTGATTGAAATAGTCTTTGTACCAACGGATTTCTATGGAGCTATTTTGTTAATTGTAATTATGAAATTACCAATAATTTCTGACAGTGAGTCTTTGTGTCACCCTCATCAGTGTTTGCCTTTTGTCCGTTCAGAAACCATCAGCACAAAGACCAGTGAGTGTTAAATAAAATGACAAGCCTGTTAACAGCCTGGTGCAAAAACAGTTCTGCGCAGTGGAGACTTTTTTTTTTAAATAACCCATGAACTTGGATACTTTTATGGCTTGAAGTTAGGCTATGGTTGCTTTGATTAACAAAGAGCCTACCAGGTTTTATTATGTCTTTTCAGCAGTAAGAGGAGTCCTACCACCATCACTATGGGAGTGACAACAGGCAGTGGGCACTTAATGGGCTGATAACATTTGAAAGAAGGGAAAGGAGCAGTATTCGATGAGCTGAATCTATCATCACTGACAAAGTATCAAGAAAAACAAGAAAATGAACCTTTCAAAAAGGCAATATTTCCTTGCATAGCTGAGTGCATGAGACTGAATCATTGTTATTGTTGATGTTTTCTATTTTTGCATAAGAATTTTGCAGTTCCACTGCTATCTGAAATCATTACCCACACCATGGCTTCCCTGTGTAAAACTACCTTCAATTCAACCACATTAATCAAACAAGCTCAAGAGAGGAAATGAGACTTGTGCAACGGGATGCTTCTTTGCTGCCCTGTTCTATCTTCACAAGGATTAAAGGCTGAGAGTGGCTCACAAGGAATTAAAATTTCATTGACTGTAACTTTATCCCAATGAAGCAGTAGGAACACAACAAAACGTGTGACTGTTGCTAAATCAAGGAAGGTTGCTGGAAAACAATGGCTTCAGATTAATAATAAATCACTGTTTGATTCACCTCACCAACACCATCTTTGCTTTTGACCTGACAGGAAATCAGCAGCTACTGCCTGCTTGGATGAACAGCCTCTAGAAATTGAGCTGAAAGAATGTTTTGAGCTCATGCAAGCTCCTTGCATTAGAAAGTGATTAATAGTCTACGAGATAAAAGCTCAACTTGCTTTAAATATGCTCATTTTTCATCACCTCATGCATATTTCAGCCCTTAAAACCGTCTCCTGTCGACTCCATCCATGGATTTTTGCCGCTAAAAGGTCTCACTCACTCATTCTCATCTCTCCTCTACACTTGAGGAACATGAAGAATTCATAGGTTTTCTCTTTTCATTGGTTCTATTGCTGCCATACAGAGCACAACTGGCACATAAAGGACTACTGCAGTGTCATAAAAACCCCCGATGTCTCCTGTATACTAATATGTCCATGCATTTGCGTATGTCTTTGTTTACCTGGTGCACACTTTTTTGTGTGTATTTAGATCATCAACTGTGCATTTGTGTGAACTGTTGTGACTGTGTATGCACTGCTGAAGTCAGTTTTTCCAACATGAGCAGAACCATGCTTACTAACATACCATATCATGTCATATTACACCTTCAGTGTGCACATATTCTTTTTAAAAACATTAAGCCTTTCCTTAGTTTACCTAATTGTAATTTATTTGTGAAATTGTGGTAATTTTTTTTCTAATAAGGCCTCAGCACATATATATTTTAGATTTCTTGCATGGTCTAACTATATAGCAAGCCATGTTAGGTGTCAAATAATAACTGATTTAAAACTGGTGTTTTAAACATGTCCTGTCTCCACTGACAGTAATGCAACTTTTGGTTCAGATGATGATAGTAGTGGGATGCAGTGAATGCACAACAGTCATCTTTCCGTCTTGTAAATTGTGTGACCGTCACGTTCATTTCAGTGTTTATAAAATGAAAGTTATTTTCGGGCTGTCTTGATTTTATCAATTTTCGGCCTAATGACTCAGTTTTTTCTGCAGGCAGAAAGCCAGTGGAAAGATAAACATGGTTCCCTTGCACAAGTTGTCATTTCATAGGAGCAATTAGGATACCTTGGAAACAATAGGTGGAAAGATGGTTTTGTATATAATCCACATAAGCATAACCTGCTGAACTGGCCGTATTGCTGATGACTAGTGCTCAATATTTTTAATGCAGTTGATCAATAACAGTAGTCGTCATATAAAATCTGAATCTTTATTGCCATTAGGTTAATAGTACAATGAGATTGTATACGGTACCATCAAGTGCAAAGAAAGCAATCTAACTAATCTAACCATCTTAAACTTTCATTCTATGAACAAAAAAGGAAGATAATTTCTGATAACTAAATATAATATAAATAAATGTATACATAAATATATGTCAATATTTATGCATTTGTGCTTGAATCATTATTGATTGCACAGGGTGGTACACAGAGAGGAGAGCATACCCCTCAGTGTTCATTTACTGTTTATTATTTATTGTTGCAACAGCCCTGTGATTTATTCTGTTTTTCAGTCTTATTCTGAAGAATGCTAATAACGCTAATGCTCATATTTCAACTACTGTCTCTAATTTGAGGGAGGGACGTGTATCTTGCAAGGCTGACACAGCAGCAGCTTCATTTATTATGCATCCGTCCGCTCGCTTCCACTTATCCTTTTCAGGGTTGTGGGGGGCTGGAGCCTATCCCAGCTTTCTTAGGACGAGAGGGAGGGTACACCTTGGACAAGTCGCCAGTCTGCCGCAGGGCTAACACACAGAGACAGGCAACCATTTGCGTTCACATTCACTCTCGTATTCACACCTATAGGCAATTTAGATTGATGAATTAACCTATCCCCACTAATTGCATGTTTTTGGACTGTGGGAGGAAGCCAGAGAACCCACACAAACAGGGGGAACATGCAGACTCCCCGGCCTGATGGTTGAATTGAACTCAGGACCGTCTTGCTGTGCAGCAACAGTGCTAGCCACCGTGCAAAATCAGATAATAAATATATCAGGTTTATTATCTGATTTTTATTTATTTTTTTTATTTTTTTTAAATGGGATGGCAGAACATGTTTTGAGTAAAGACAGGAGGGTAATGACACACAACAAATATCCGGCTAGCCACAAAGCTCATCAATGAAAGTTCAGAAAGAGTCCTGATCAAACAACAGTAAATTGCCTTTTTTTATATATTAAGACACTAGTTACTGTAAAGTTCCTACCTTACCACCTTTAAAACTAACTAAATAAAAAGATTAGTGGAAGTTTAATAATGTGAACACTGCTTGTGGCCATGAAAAACATCAGTAAACATTACACTGCAGCACATGAGTCAGTTTTGTTCTCTGACTGATACATTTCATTGCAGTTTGGCAGTGCTGATTGCTGAATCAATGCAAGCACAAATAATGTCTGGGGGAAATGCTGTTATCCTTCATATTTATGTGCACCACACAGACATGTTAATGCTTGATGTTAGTCATTCATAATACTCTTCCAACTTCCCTGTGCACCAACAGCATCCCAGTCGGCACACCCTTGTATATCTTTCCCGAAGAGGTTGGAATAGATTTTCTGCTTGTAAAGAAGTGCTGCACAACTTGCCCAGAGGTGCATTTAAAAGATCATTGCTTGAAATTTTTAGTTCCACCATACAAAAACTGGCCTTTGGTAAAAGTTACTAAGGTTCTGATATCTGGGATTAGTAGCAGTGCAAGCCATGATAAAAGGGGTGTGTTATTTTTTTATTTTTTTTAGCTCCCTTTATAAAAAACACTTGGTTGGCTAGTAATAGTTAACTGTTTTTATGAGGACCCAAACAGTAAAAGTACCAAAACCTCAGTAAATGGCTATAAATTCAGAAAAAGGTCAGTGTAACCCATGCAGTAATTCATTTATTTAGTCTAAATATCATTCTTCTTATATATACGGAGATTATTTTCCTTTGAATTGTATGGGGCTATCAAAAGGTCACAGTGGGATTTTTTTTTTTTTTTTTTTTGCATTACCTCTCAATAACATTAGCATTTCTTCTGACTCACAGAGAGAGAGACGGAGCTGTGTGATTATACTGAAACATGTATTATTTAGTAGGCCACCACTGGTTGTGACAGCTGCAAGAATCAGCGCACCCTCGGCTGTGGCTGCCCTGTACCACCACATTTAGAACAAAAACACGATCTCTAACTGACTACTGCTGAGAAAGTCTGTAGTTTCAGCTGTGACTGCAGAAGTGGAATGACACGGCTGTCGCACTGATTGTATTTGTGTTCATTACTCTGCTATGGTTGTTATAATTAAAAATGAAATTAATTTTTATTTAATAAGTGAAATAATATGCACCAAGGGGTGTGTGTTATGCTGAAGCTACTGTATCCCTTAGCTCTTGTGCTTTACATGGTATGACTCCAAACATACAAAACTTAATAGGGTATACCACAACTGCTTTGTTTTTTCAAGAAAAATATATGGCACCAGAGTTTTGCCTATCACTGACATTTGAATCCTTTCCAGTTGCAAATGGTTCAAATAATATTCTTTAAAAATAAGTACTGAGGAAAACCATCAGGTGTCACGTTTTAACTTCACTCTGTGCTCTTTGGACCAACACACTAGCTACACATGTGGATAAAAAGGTAATAAAAAATGTTTCTGAAAGTGGTTGTGACCTTTCACAAGCTCACCAGAATTGTATGCTTGCTGCTTTACAGGTATTTCATTTACAGTTTTTGACATTAATTATAATGTTTCAAATAACTTCCTGGCAGAGGCTAAAAAACACTGGTGATATTTTAAAATCTGTAATAAAGTTTTAGCATCATTATTGATGACTTTGTTTATGCTAAAACCTCCCTGTTCCCCTGGGCTGTCATACTTGGTCACTAATATGAACAGGCATTAAAAGAAAACGGAGAATTCACCATAACTGATTATTTCGGATTAACTGATATGTGGTTCATATGCGCTTTAGCCCGCAGTATTATTTTTTCTGTAAAGCTATTATTTTTGGGTTCACCAGTTTCCATCTGGAAATGAATGACCTATACTATAAAGTATCACTGCAATTACCTTACTCCTGTGTTCAGTGAAGACCCTCCTCTCTATTGTGTTTCATGTCCTAGGCTAGTCAAGAACCTTTTAACAGAGAAGACAGGGTTGGTCCCATCCAGTATACTGCAAACAGCATCAGAAGGAGGTCACTCAATTCAGTAACAACACTGCCGCTTCTGACTAACCACTGGCAGCTTTGCTGTAACACACTCACTCGCCACCCCCTTCCTGCCACCCATTAATCCCACTTCATCTGCTCCTCTCCTCACTCTCCAATGTTAGTTGCACCAAATGAACTGGGTGGTCCACCTGCTGTTGGAGAGGAAGGAGAAAAGGAATGAAGTGGAGGGGGATGGAAGAGTTTTGGCTTGAATGCAAATGCAACTGACTAAAGCACATTCATCTCTCTCTCGCTCTCTCTGTTTCTCTCTGTCTCTCTCTCTCTCTGTAGATAAAAGTTTTCTTGTTTTTCTACATTGGCAATTTTAGGTAACCGTTGCTTAGATTCAGACTTTGATGCCATGAAATTAATAATTACCTGGGACATGGCAGACTATTTCCAGTTGCAACAATAAAGCTGTTACTCACTCAGGTGCTTTCACTCCTCAACTCTTTTGAACAGTTAAATCTAACTCGACTTGTCATTTTTCCCACTTTGAACAGGTGTAAATAGAGCTATACTTGACTGGGATCCCATAGAGCAGGGGTGTCAAACTCCAGGCCTCGAGGGCCAGTGTCCTGCAGGTTTTAGATTTTACCCTGGGTCAACAAACCTGAATGAAATGATTTGTTTATTACAACCCGCAGGACACCGGCCCTTGGACACCCCTGCCATAAAGGGGAGGCTAGTTATGCTCCTCCCAGGCAGACTCTGGGTGGAGCATAACTACAAACTACATGAGCAAACCCAACTGGCATTAGCATGTTGCAGTTTTGCATAAAATGCCTCCTACTGCTAGTCATGCTTGCAGTATAATTGTAATTTGGAAAATTAATCAGCTAGCTGCTATAGCAGCTAGTTATAACTAGCACTGTTTCTGCCACAGATATCATCTATATTCACTCAGCACACATTATTTTATTTTCCTGTATATCTATTCGTGCTTCCATCCCATTTACATTTGACCAAAAAGCAGAAACCTCTCCCGGCATGCTCACGAGGTTTGCGGTGACACACTTTGTTTGACTAAGATGTTTTTAGTGTGTGAAAAGAAATTAAGCCAAAGGAGAAACTACTAGAAATCTTATAATTTATATTTGCTTAAAATTGCATTCAAATAGTTTAACATTGTCATTGTCTTGGCAGTAACTATCAGATTCAATAATAATGTTGCATCCATGTAAATTGGTAGCGTGCTGCAAGTAGTTCTGCGATTAACATGATCAACACACCGGCTACACATCTGATTAATATTTTTAATGTTAACTTATATTTGGGGGAAACGCCTCATACTTTATAAACATGCAGAAAGGACTGTATACATAGCCTTAATATATTTCTATCTTTAACTTGTGCACATGGTTAATATTAATACTGAGCTGATGAGGTCAGGCATTCATAGACAAAATGTATGCTTTTCCAACAGGATAGCCCCTTCTGTTTTTTCCCTCGCTCATTCTTTCCTCATCTCCGTCCTCTCTGTCCTTAATCCATCTCCCTACCATCTTGACGCTCCCATGCCGACTTGTAGGCTTGTCCTTGAAGTGTATTGTTTCTTTTTTTTGCTGTGGCCTTGCTTGCGTTGTTATGGTGTGTTGCCTCTTAAAAAGAACTACCTCTTCTGTCAGGTCACTTACCATCATCTTCTACTCCTTTTTATCATTTCCCTCTTTGTTTCTGTGTTTTTTCATACTTAAAGCAGACCAACCTCCACGCTCTAGCAGTTGACCTTCAGCATTTTAGTTAAGTGGAGCCCATTTAAAAAAAAGCTCTCTTCACCTGTCTGCACTGAGTGCCCTTATCTGCCTTCCCTAAAATTCTCTATGCAACGAACTGGCTGATATTATTGCAGAGTCTGAAGACTGCTCTATTATGTCTTCTTTTTTAATGCTTGTGTGGTGTGTTTTTTTTTTTTGTTTTGTTTTTTTTGTTCATTTTTATTGGAACTGCAGTCTGGGCTGTGCATCCTCATTCTTAAATGCTGTGTATGAAGTTTGAATTCCACATTTTTTAATGGCATAAACATTGACTTACCGTTTTCTTGTGTTTCCAGATATCTTCAGTGATCTGTGTACAGCAGCACTCTCCGACTCTGAAAATGAAGCCAGTACATGGGGAGATGTGTCTCAGGACAGTAAATGAACATGGATGACCACTATAGTTCATTATATTTAACTACAAACATAGCCCATGGCTATAACTGTAGTTTTTTAAACTGTAATTTCCTAAGCTGGACAATTATAGGTTTTCTACTTGTAGCTCTTATTAATGAATTTTCAAATATGGCCTGCTATTGTTTTTCAACTGTAGTTTTTAGAAAAAAAAAAGCATGCCTGAATGCCACAGCAGGAAAGCCATATAAGGTTTTTAATTCAAGGAAGTGCCAGCAGCTCTCTGTGGGGAACTGAAGCTTTCATGGATGCTGAACTGAAAGTTAAATCATTACTTACTGTGGAGAATGCTGGATGCCTGAAAATTTAAAACCTTTTCTGACCTGGATAACCTTAGGGAAAGTGACAATTTCCATGTGCTGGTTGGATGCAGGCCTTGGGAAGGCGGCCTGGTTTACTGCTTCCCTGCACTGAAGCAGACCTCGGTGAAAAGAATCCAGAAGTTGTTTTCTTTGGTTTTCTCTGTCCCAGTGAAGCATGCACACAAATTGTAGTATCTCAAGTATAGAGTTGCTTCAGAGACTATTCTGACTACTAGTATATTTTCACAACCACCATCAGGCCGGGGTCTTTCTGTGTGCAGTTTGCATGTCCTCCCAGTGTTTGCGTGGGTTCTCTCTGGGTACTCCGACTTCCTCCCACAGTCCAAACACATGCAGTTAGAGGAGATAGGTTAATTAATAAGAAAAAGTCTGATTTTTTTTTTTTTTTTTAATCTATACAAACTCCTTGGGTATATTTGAACCTATTTAAACAATAGGTCAGTAAATGGATCTGAATACTTTCTGAAGTAACTCTATTGTTTCCACTTCCCCGCGGTCTGTTAGACTCACAAATTATCTGTATAACTGTTACTCACCAAACAACCAGAGAGCTAGGGCTGAACACATCGGTTTGCTGAACGCAATAACATATGAATATAGCTTTTGTTTTTACATCATACGGTGGCAGAAACCGGAAGAAAACTTGAAGTCGGTTTGTCTTCTGGTAACAAGTTAAGGACTGTGCAGATTGTGTATCATTAACTGTCTAAAAACAGCAAGTTGATCAGAGTGGTGAGTCCTAAGTGCACAGAGAAGGCTGTAATACTAAAAGAACTCAGCAGAATTGCAGTGTTGGGTATTAATTCTCTCTGGATGTCACTAGAAGCAAACCAGTTTAATTTACACATATCTGTCTCATTGTTAATATGGAATGCATTCATTTGTTCAGTTTTATTTCCAAAGTCTGCTGTATCAGGGGTGCAAAATGTGAAGAAAAAAAAGTAATTCAAGAAGAATTTCCTTTATCAGTTTATGATAGCTAATTACTTTCTATCAGAAAATACATGGGAAGTAAAACAATCATGTTTTTCCATTTTATACTCCATATATCTTCAGTGAATAGCACACAGAAGAAGTCAAAAGGCTTTTGATGGAAATTAAGCGTTAATGTTTAAGGAAATGGAATTATCTCTACGATGTGTTGAGCTGCATGCCACTTAGATAAAGTAAGACTCATTTTTACATAATGGGATTTTCACTACCAAGCTTGTTAAGAACATTTCACACTTTGATTCCCTGCATGCCAGCTGCTATTTAAAGACAGGACTTATGGTATTCATACATAGTTTCTGATTTGTGTGCATGCACTGTGCAATAGCTAGAAAATGTGCTTTCTAAGCAATCTAATCCCAGATATGAGTTTCTGCAAGGGTGACTTCATGCCACTGTGAGAAAGCTCATTTTTAAATTGAGAAGATTCCAAATATTGTATTAATTTGTGCTCACAGATTCCTTATTGAAATATTCTTTTATCTCTGTGTTTGTGTGGCCTAGAAGCATACTCAATGAGAACCCCATTTGATCAAATTCCAACCTTGGAATTTATTGAAGGATTTAGTTTTTTTTTTTTGCTGAATCCAAGCAATAGTTCAGCTTTGCAACATGTTATTGGATTCATGAGAGCTGTTTGAGGTCCAGCTGAAAGTGCTTACGCCAGTGTTTTTGCTGCTGAGAAGTTAGCATTCGTTTGTAAATTTGTGAGCGTTCCCACCACCAGTCCTGTAGGTGAAATGCATTTCTCTGACAGATAGCACTCATGCCCTTTTTTTCCCCCCAAAGTAAACTTCGCTATGTTGTGGAAAAAGTCAGGGAAGTTTCTTTTTTTTTTTTTTCTTTTTTCAGGGAAAATGTTTTAGTAAACAGCACCGTTTTTTCTAAGCTTTCATAAGGTGTCTGAAGACAGATCTGTAGACTGGACATGGAACTTGGTGAGGGCCTGGGGCACATTTGGCAAATGTAAATAAACATCAGTGTTAGTATAATTTTAAGGGATTCATTTTATGTATAACTGCTGTATTGCTGTACTCCATTGCTCCCTCACGGCCTTTTCAACACTGTATTGCATTTCTACTGCTAGGAGGAATTGTACAGACTAGTCACTGCACAAGCAGAACTGTAGCTGCAGATAAATGGCATATTAAATCACAGTGTGTGCAACATAAACACTGCCATTCTGTCAAATGCTGCTGGCATTTCACACATGTCTAACATGTCCCTTGGTTCGAGGCCTCTGTGAATCAGCCATAGTGATATTTTAGACTGAGAGATAATGGTCCTTTTCTAAACAAAGAAATCATTTAGAAGTTAAAGATGTAAAGCGTGAGGGTGTACCGTTTCCTACTACCATCCTCGAGCACAATATCCCCAATTTCCTCACTGCCCCATTCTCGCTGTTCCTAGCAACCTGGTCCAGTTTATCTCAGTATTTTAACTGAACTCTTTCCATTTTTTCACACACACTTTTGAACATTTTTAAAGAGCATAATGAGGTTCATGATTTAATGTAGCTTAATAGCAATATTTTGGGTGTTATGAGAAACTGCCCCCTCACATGCCTTGCAGATTAACCAACATGGTAATTTTTGCATAAAAGTTTTGTTCTTGTTTGTTTTTAATGAGCACACTAAGTGGAATCCAGTAGTCATTAACATTCTGCTTAATATAACTGACACTCGCATTTTACTTGCACTTAGTGGCTTAAGTTAGGGCACAAAGTACTTGACTGTGTTTGACAAAGGTTAAGGTTTAGATTAAATATACCTCTTCATTATCTGAAATCTATGCGTTTAAAAGAAAATGATGGTTGACTAGTGTGGTTAAACACGTGAAATGGGTGTTTGTAAGTATGTATTATATGTAAATAGTTTAGAGTAAATTCATCTCATAGTTGCCATATATCTATATAATTGTAGCGCCAACAACAAAAGAATTTTGAATGTATGTGTGAACTGCCAGTGTCTTTGTCAAAAAGGCATTATTTGACATCCTCTGAATGAGAGCTGGATAACGGCTTATTTGTTTCTCATTTAGATGGTAAATCTTAGAAATGGAAGTTATCAAACCACAAATTCTTCAGACAATACATGTTAGAACATAAGACTGAACATTGTTACAAAAGTAGCTTTGATCAGTCTTTGAAAAGACACGTTTACGATGAGCAACGGATGGATAGATGCTTAGAAGGGTTCATGGGTGGATGATAAGTGAATGGATACATGAGAATTCCAAAGTATGGATGGGAAAAATTGGCTTGACAGACTGCTGTGTAATGGGTGAAGCATTTATAGACTGATTGTCGTTTCGAAGAGTGAATGAACAGATGTGACGACACTGTAAGTGGGTTAGCATTTGCAAGAGATAACGAAACTGAAGTGAAGTTCATATGCATTGATATTCTGATTATACAGAAATGCAGTCCTCTTTAATATGCTGTATATTTTGTTCATGCTATGTTTCAAATATATCTTTGTAATGAAAATATTTCTCTCGTACTGCCAATTTAATTGCCATTTAAGCATATTATAGAATGTATCAAGTCTGTATATTGTATCTGTCATCATATGTACATATTGTATTGCTTTGTTGTGATAATATGCATTTACAATGTAAATTTTGTCACAGTTTCTTTTCTTATTTCAAATATATTCGATTATTCCTAACTTAGGCTCTACACCGAGATTATTTTATGTCTGGTGAAAAATAATTTCTACATGTGCACGAAAAGTATACATTCTTTCTATAAAACAGGATAATTTTGCTGCTGCTTTTACACAGCAATCTCTATTAAATATCATTGTTGGGTTTTTTTTGTTTTTTTCCATATTCATTAGAGAAACCATTTTCATCCTGTAAATTAACATAATCTACCAAATAACACACAGCAACTTTGGTAAGCACAAACAGAAGGTTCAAATCTATAAAAGAAGTGACTTTGTTTCTGAATGGGCTCAAAATGCATTATTTGCATCTGTCTTGGGAATAATAAAGATTGTGTTGAAAGTCAAAAGATTGCATTTAGCCCACAATCAAAATGAGTAAACGAGTCATTTTATTTCTTTATTTGATGTATTAATCTGGTGCCAAATCTCAACGATTGTCATCTCAACTCACATATAGTTACATAAAGACCTTCCTCATGAGTAAGCACTTGGAGGCAAAACTCCCGTTTAAGAGGCAGAAACTTCCAACAGATCAAGACTCAGGGAGGGCAGCCATCTGCCATGGACAGGAAAGTTAAGAAGGATGAGAAAAGAGCATAGAGAGAACAGAAGCACCAGTTCCACCAGGGACAGCTTTTGTTCCTTTACCAATATCTAAATACAGTTATCACAGTATTATAATGAGTTGAACATCAAACAATAAAAATGCAATCTCAATGGTACAAATTAGGAATGTACCCATATCTTTTTACCCCATGACACAAGATAAAATGCTAAGAAAATGTTACTTACAGTATATCATTTCACATTAACATGATTGCAGCAAACTCATCATTATTTTACAAACCTTTAAGGAAATCTTTCCCAGTCATCGCTGGCGTAATTGACATTTTCTGTGTGTGGGTTGTCACTGTAGATTCATCAAAAGAGCAAAACACAAACATCCTACTCGTACTGTAACAGTAAATTTGCCGTGCCTGTAAACGTAGTTGCAAACAGCTTCTTTGTTATCGGCTGAACCGAAAATTGAACCCTATAGACTAATAATTCAGCAAACATAAGCCCTGAGACTGAGAGAAGTTTAAAAAAAAAGGCACAGTGAGAATATAAAGGAGATGTGATTTCCAACACCTCACCATGTTCCCGATCTACCAGACAAGACTTGTGTGAAGAAAAGATGGGTGTTCAAACAAGATGTTATTAAAGCCTGTGCCAGCAGGCGGTGAATTCAGGGGCTGTCAGAGAAGAATCCTCTGCATGTCATCGCAGCTTGTTTTATTTTGATTTAAGACTATATTAAAATGATTTAAGGCTGTATTGAAATGAAAGGCAATTATAGCAAGTTGGGTTGTTAAAGAGAAAGACAAAGAAGTAAAACAGGCAGTATCGTCACTTTTCACACATTAAAGTATGTGATGAAATACAAGCATCATGAAAAGCCCTGGTTTATTTCTGTTCTGTTGTCAGTGATCAGTGGCTTCTCAGGTATGGCGGAGGGATGGCGTTGCATCATTATCATTCAAACTGAGTCTCTGATCCCCCTTCAAGAGGAAGGGAGCAGGCTATTAATGTTAGACTTAAAGCATAATGTATTCTCTCTGTATTTGACTGGTGTGAACTCTTTTTTTCTTTTTTCCTTTCCTATTCACTGCCCCTAGATGAAAACATCATTTAAAGAGATGAGATGAGTGTTTTAAAGTCTTAAATGCTCCCGATTGTCTGTCTGGCCTCATACATTGACATGGACTTAAGTTAAGTTACCATTTTTATCAGAGTGCTTGCAGTTGTCTTCTAAAAATGTACATTATGCAGGGAACGTAAAGAAAGAAACCATAATTAATATTCAATATACAGCTTAAACATAGTCTCAATCAATTCTTCGTATAAAAACTAATAAATGATAATCTGAATTCTTTCTAATGCCCAGTAATAGTTCATCTGCTTTTTTAAGAAAATATGTAATAAGCCATTTAGCGGCTTGCTTAATTTAGGCATGTAGACATGGTCAAAAAAAAAAAAAAGGTTGAAACTGAAGAGCAGCATCAGAACAGGGAGAAAATATGACTTTGAATGTGACATGGTTGTTGGTGCCAAACCTTAAAGCAGATGGGCTACAGCAGCAGAAGATCACACCAGGTGACCCTCATGTCAGCTAAAAATTGAAAGAAAACAAAATCAGGCTACAATTTACAAGGGCTTTCTAAAATTGGACATTAACGTTTGCTAGCCTGATGAGTCTTGATTTCTGCTGCAACATTTGGTTGGTAGACCTCGAATTTGACATAAAGAAGATGAAAGCAAGAATCCACCCTGCGTCATATGAATGGTTCCACTCTTTGGTGGTGCAATGGTGTAAACTTTATAGCAACTGAGAATTTTTGAAATGCTAGAGCCTACTTGAATATTGTTGCTGACTATCCCCATGTCTTTATGACCACAGTTTACTAATCTCCTGCAAATCACCTCCACAATCACAAGATCACATTCCAATAGAGCATCTTTGGGATGTGGATGACGAACATGGATGAAACTCGCTGATGAATGTTTCTAGCACATTTTTGAATTCACAGATAACTCAGTGGATTCAAACAGTTCGGCAAGCAAAAGAGGATCTCACCCAGTACTAACAAGGTGCACTTAATAAAGTGAACGTAGAAATCATAAATCAGAAAGCTACCAGGAAAACATTTTCCTGTATTTTTATGGCCTCAGCCTCTAGCTTCACATCTTCTTCAGTGCACTGTGATATATTTATTTTTTAAATAATTGCCTATTTAGCATGGTCTTCTGTTGTAGCCCACCCACCTCTAGCTACAACATTTTTCAATAAGTATTTACCTTTCTGTCACCTATACCAGTCTGGAAACCTCTATTATCAACAATGCCACTACAGAACTGCCACCCACAGATTTTTTTTATTTATTTATTTTTCCACAGGAGAACAGCGGTTTCAGAAACATTGAAAACAACCTGTCTGTCTGAATAGGTAGGTGTGTGTTCATAATGAAGTACTTAGGTTGTGGGTGACAGAGCATTAAAGAGAGGGGACTGAGCTTGAACTTTAAATGTTTGAGGAAGACAAAGCTGCATATAAGAAGATAAGGTCCTGACAAAGCTTTGTTCTGCAGTGTGAACCTCCTGAGGGCTAAATACCGAAAGACAGGGACCGAATGTGTGTGCATCAGTTAGATGACTGCAGGAGTGGTTCGACAGCTCAGGAATGCGAAAAGCATACTGAGGCTCTCACAAAAGTCAAAGCAGAGGAAGACAAACAAAGGAATTGCTGGAAGTCACTGTCTTCGCTGTCTCCCAGACCAAGTGCTGCTAGCCAAAGGGCTGTATGGTCTGTGTGTGTGAGAGAGAGACAGAGAGAGTCTGAACATTTCATTGTGAAAAATATTAAATAAATGTATTTCAATTTGTATTCTGAGGGAAAAAAAGATGTGGTGCACAGTTCAAACACAGTTCATTCGTGTTAGCTATTGCTACTTTAGGAGGATTCATATTTTGGTTATAAGTCACTGGAACACATCCAGTGTTATGCTAAAAGTTAAGTAGCATGTTGTGGCAGGAAACCCAAGCATTACATAGAGATTTGTCTTTTGCTGTTACCTTGAGTCTGCTTGTATCAATAAAGAATCAGTCGTGGTTCAGGTTAGAGTTCCTCCCCTCACACTAATGAAATCCCTGAAAATCTAACTCATCAAAGTTAAACATTTAGATTTTGTTTTTCATAAAAATGTTCACTTCATACATTAAAGGATTTGGATGTAGCTCTATGCCTTTGCCCCCTTCAGTGTGTATGAACATTAGCCCCCTCTCCTGTCTCTACTCATCCCTGTAAAATTATAAAGTTGTTACATCAGAACAATATTAGTTCTATATTAGTTCTGTAGGTTTCTACAGGGTGCTGCGACAGACTAGTGACCTGTCCAGGGTGTACTCCGCCTCTCTCCCTATGACAGTTGGGATAGGCTCCAGCGCCCCCCGCGACCCTGAAAAGGATAAGCGGAAGCGAATGGATGGATGGATGGTTTCTACAGGCTTGTCCCTAGTTTATTATATATAAAGCCTTGACTGTCTGGATCTGTATTTTTGGGAGTACAACTGGAATAATGCAGTTTCAAAGTGGAAACCCTCATGAATGACAATTAATGCATATTTTGCTCCCACTATGTAGATGTAAAGGTTAACTATTTGATTTCATTGGAGGGTTTTTAAAAGAACGCCACAGGCAAACGATAAATAAGTCATTTTTCTGCTGAGAAATAAGCATCGTCCCATTCAATGAAAAATGAAAGGGATATATGACATTCTTTGGGTACTGTGTATGTCTGCATATACATACGCAGATACTATATCTGTAAACAAGAGACAAGAATTTTGCAGCCAAAGCCTTTCTTCACTTCCATTTGTGGTCTGTTTGTTGTCTGAGTGCCACTGACAAATTACATTTTCAGGCTCTGACTGCCCGCAGGCAAAGTCTTTGTGGAGAGCAAGAACACTGGCCAATATGCAATTTCAAAACCATCATTTATCATGACACTGATTTCGCTTTTCATCAGTTTTCTTTAACTTTGCTTTCATCAACATTAGACTGTGGACAATGAATTACACTCAGAACAGGAAGTCTTGCTCAAGATATGCGCTGGCTGTACCGGAAGCCTCAAAATATGTGCTGTTGTCCCGAGTCATCAGATGAGAGTGGAGGGGTTGGCAGATTTGGAACCATGTAGCACACAAAGGTATCAGCTTCTTTCATGAGGCTTTACTCATTATTTTTTTAATAATGTTTTACCATGAAAAGGCCATTGGGAACACTTGAAAGTGCTAACACAACCACATAATTTCTATCAATGGAATGATCCACTTTGTTGTCTAATGGTCCTGTAAGAGTTTCCTGAATCATTACTGCTATGAGGTTTGCTTTTTTTCTGCTTAGCTAATGTCTCTTTTGTAGCTTTTATAACCAGAGAAAGTAGTATCAGATTACCAATAAACCAAATAGATCCTTCAGGTTGTCAGTGGTTTGTGTACTGCTGTCTAGACCCACAAAGATTAACCAAATATTCACACTATTTTGAGTATGGCTCTATAAGCCCCACAACCTCAATCCCAAAGGACCTTTTGGAAAGTAAAGTCATTACTGCAGAACTACCATTTCCAGGTTATATTATTATATTATGCACTTATGAGGATGGATTTTGATTGTGTGTGCATATGTATGAGCCTAACCTGAGGCAATAAGGAATAGGGGTTAGTGTCTGACTGGGAAGAGTTCATTGTCGGTGTGAACACTTCTGCATTGCTTTTTTTCTCTCTCACACAATGGAGAGCAAGCTTAAGTGTGAGAAGAGAACTGCAAATATTTCACACACAGCAAGATACACCCATGGGTTATAGTCACCAGCATAAATGCATCAGGGTGTGTTGTTTTAGATCATCCTGCTATGTTAGGATTAGGAATAATAGGAGAGAAAAGGCATTTTCATGACTGCACAGGCATGATTCATTTGAAAATATTATAGATACCAACAGCTATGTAGGTATGCATGGACACGTGAAATGAATGCATTTAACATTTAAATTTGTTTTCATTATTAGTGGGATGTTTTTAAAATGTTTTATTAATGTTTTTAGGTCAGCAGTATCACGTGTCCCATGTTCTGCTTTGGAATATTAACAAATGCTGGTTCTGCAGAGAATGTTTTAAAAATATTTTGGAAGCAAGGATTCAGGTTTATTTCTTAAATTCAAAACCAAAACAACCTATGTAGAGAGAGAGAGTGAGAGAGAGAGAGACTTTGAACCTTTATTTTTGTAAGCAATTCGGTTTCCCATAGAACCTGAATGTAACATAACTGGGCGTTGTGCAGAGTGCAGACTGTCTGCATACTGCTGTTGTGCGCATCGCGATTTGAATGAGCGGACCAATCAGGGACCTCGTTGGACGGAAGCATTCAGCTTCCTGTCACTCTTACCCAATCAGCGCGCTGTCCTGTTGTTTGCCTTGCTTTTTGAATTGAGCTGGAGCAGCACACTGACACCGTCTCTGCACAAGTGTCGAGTAGTTTTCTGTCAGAAAAACTAAAGTAGTCATTTCGGACTATTCTCACTTATAAAAACCAACATGCATTGATACTAGACCTGGGATTTTACGGAGCGATGTTACACCTTTTTTAAAGAGCGCTTTGAACCGAAGAGGACTTGTCACGAATTCTTAATTGTGTTGTTGACTTACTAGCTTGGTGGCTAGCTAGGTCAGCTAGAAAGCTTGTTAAATATTACTGGTCAAGCGGCCAGTTGAGATTCATTAGCTAGTATTTTTTAGAAAGCATCCAAACAGCCGGTAAGTTGTCTTTTTATTAGCTCTTATTTGAGAGGCGCCATGTTAAACATTAAACGTTAGTAGCGTTAGTAGCTAACGTTAGTTGAGCTAGCCCCTGTTTTTGGATATTATCTTCCGTCGATTTGTTTGGGTTATTCTTTAGTCATTTGAACCATACACTTTTTAGCTCATGCGTTTAAATAAACGAAATAGCTAAAAATTAAAGCTTTTTTTAGTGTGGGTTTGAAAGGGATTGTTGCCACGATACTTTTTGTCCTCTTGCTATAAACACTAATATTGTTGGATTATGTTACTAATATTTCCCGCATTGCTTACAACTTTTATAATGAAGAACTTTTACTGTTAAAATCTTTTAAGCCAGTTTTGTCCGAGTTATCAAATATGTTGCATTGCCTAAAGTTAAAGTTAACAAGCACTTCTTGTGTCTGAATTCGTGACAAGTTGTGCCACTGCCTAGAGTTGACATCTTTCTTCTACTTTCCTATTCGCTATACCTCTTTTCTCTTGCCTTTCTGTCTCGGTGTGTTGTCCCTCTGTGCCTCTTGTCTTTCTTGTAACTTTTGAAAGTTTGCTCCTTAGGTTCCTGCCATGGCTGACAGCAGCATAGTGACTTTAGGGACAGCTCGGAGTCTGTTGGTGGATTCTTCGGTCTATGATTCCAGGATTGCTGACCCCACCAAGGATCATGTATTTCTGGGTATGGCATGTGAAGATGGGGAAGGTCCGTTCATACTTTTTATTTTTCCCTCCCTTGCTTTAATTTCTAAAACAAATTCAAAATGCAGCTAAGTGACCTTCAGTTTCACTGAAATCAGGATTTCTCTTTGGCTATGCCGAAGAAATCTTATATTTCACATTATTCTGTAGAAAAAACAAAAGGTTTGTGAGACTTAATCTGGAATTTATTGCTACATTCATTTCACTCAGCTGCCACTTTAGTTTCAGCTAGTGTTCTCATTTAAACACAACAGCACTGAGAGAAATTTGTAATGTTTAGTTCACATGGAGAAGTTGACATTTTCCAGTTGCCTGCAGTTTGATCCTGTCTAAGTTTTTTTCTTTGTTGTTGTTGCAGTTTTTTTTTTTTTGCTCTTTAGTTTAGCCTCCTTGATAAAAACATATTATAATTATTTTTAGTATGACAGTTAATCTAAACATGAGCCACAGTTAAAATAACTGATGTTAAATGCACACCACCTCACCTGTTGTATTATGCCTCAGATACTGTGTACACAGGGTAGTTCTGTTTTTAAGTCTTAAATGTCTCCCACTTTTGTCTGCACGTCTCTGTTTTTGAAAATTTGAGGAAAGGCAGTTTTCAAGGAATCAGTAAATCTGTCCTCTAAACATCTCACTGAGGCGACATCTGTTTTTGATTTTCTTTATAAGGCATCTGTGTGCCAAACCACACCCGACGTTTGTGTGAAAACAAGCAAAACTTGGCCTGGCCCACTCAGTGCATTTGCCAGGGAACCTCAACATTACCTCACTAGGAACAAGTGCATATGTTTTATTATTTATTTATATAGTTAATTTTATTTTTTTGTGGCTTATCTGTTCACAATTTCCATTTATTACTATTTGCTCACCATTGTCAGCCTTTAACATGGAAGCAAACACCAAAAATGGTTTCATTAATTATGGTGTTTGGCATATCACACAGTTTCTGTGAGTGGACACAAACAGTATGCATACTAGGGACATGCTTGAGGTGTGATTATGATATGTCAGTGTGAGGGGCCTAGAGATTCCTTTATACAGAAACAGATCTAGGCACTAATGGAGAGTATTTCTTTTCTAGTGGTATTTTCTTTTCTTTCCAGTACCACATAAAATTTATGACAAAACTGTAGTGACTTAAGTACCCCAGTCATAAGTATAGATGGCTGTAGCACCATGTTGATGATTACCAGTGAATGATCCACCAGCCAGTGTGTTGGTTTTAATAGAACTGGTTGTTCTTCCTACAAAAGTTACCTAGTGACTCCTGAATTTTCCTAAAGGGATTTATTTCACTGTGAAATATGACTTTTTCGAAAAGCTACAGTAATGAAAACTTGCAAAAATCAATTAATTAATGATTTCCTAGTTGATTTTTTATGGCTAGAGGTTGGGTACAGGTAAGTGTCAGGCTTGGATCAGATTCTGATAATAAGCTGCAACTGAGTTCATTTTAGGCTTGTTTGACTGTCACTCAAAATGAGAACGGAAGACAAAAACAATCCCCCCTCCAGAGACAACCTGCTGCCTTGATCAGTCTCTATCACATTTCTGCTTTGTGTGTATGTGCATGTGTGCTTGAGTCCCCTTTCCATTTTCCTGTTGCTCACTGCGGCTTCATTCTGTTCATCTCTGTCAGATATGCTGCCAAAAGTGGAGACACGGGTTGTTCTGGTGGGAGAAGCAAGCAGAAATGGAGAGCTGGTTAAAGCACTGCAGGTACATCATTCATCTGTTAACCTCACATCTCCACTGTGCATCTGGTAAGGTTGCAGAACTCCATGATCTGAGCTGGTCAACATCAATGTTCTGTGTTTAAAAAAAAAAAGTAGGTCACAGGCCAGTGAGATACTGAATCCTCAGGACTTTTGTCAGTGTGTGGCGTTTGCTGAAATATTTGGCAGAATCTCCTTTTAATTTATCCAAATATTAGATGACTTAGATTAGAAATGCTTCTGGTACAGCACAAATTGGAAAATGATGGATGGGTCCTATGGGTGTCTTGAAAATGCAAATAATTGTGGCACCACACTATATGCGTCTGTTTTAATTTATTCTATGTAATTATGCACATGGCATGTCATTAACTGGTTCATATACTGTATATTTACTGTGTAAATATACATTGAATTATTTTCCACTTAAAGCTGAGTGGTGTTCCGATCACTTTTATCTGTTAATGAATGACTTGTTATCTTTTGTCTTGTATTTTTAAACTAGTGTAATATTGTTTTTAGAGCTGAAACGATTTATCGAGCAGCCTTGTCGATGATGTTGTTAATTAGTTTTAATCGCATTACCAGAGGCATGTATTTTGATACAAGTTCATCATAGCTGGCATTTCTTTGTGGATTCTGTGTATGTGACCTATGCAGAGTTGTCTTCCATAAAACCTGCAGCGTGTATCCTGATGACACCAAAAAAGTTTGACTACAGGAAATCCATGGAAATCTGTTGATCTTTGTTTTAATTGAAGGCTTTTTTCTCAGGAAATAATCTTTGTCACACTTGGAGCACACACACACAAAAAAAAGTCACTGAAAATGTGTTGCTGCCAGTCAATTTTAAACAGTAGCTGTGATCATAATCCGGTTTGACAAGGTTATGTTTTCAAAAAGTTGTCATGGTAATCTAGCGGGATACAAAGCCTTCATGACTCTCGCTACTGTTTATTTAAGCTACATACCTGGCTTACCCATGCATTTTCATATACATCTCTGGGTTTGCCTTAATTTATTTTATTTATCTATCTATTTATTCTGTATTTTTTTTTTTCATGTGTGAAGAATC
>VUQR01001136.1:111808-124541 GCA_015108515.1 Hemichromis elongatus
TCCACTTCCTACTGGTTGATTTTTACAGGCCATCAGAGTAATGGAGGTACCTGTGGTAAAGATAAGAGAAGGCGAGGCGGGTGCCGAGGAGAAAACGATGATAAAATCTATAGTCAATATGGTATAGTACAGCGTCTGCGTATCTGTGTGACTGTCTGACACTTTGATGGGAACTTGGGGAAGTTCTGCATGAGTCTTAATTCACACTGGGTACTCATTCAATCATGGTGCATGTCTAACTCACTGATGTGGAATTGATTTGCGGGGTGAATATTTAAAAATAAGGGATGTAATAGTTGATATCTGGATCAGCAAATGTAACAGAGATTTGCACTCAAATGTCAATTCCGGCTTCTCGGCTGAGAGATAATATAAAGTCATTTCAAATGCTTTCAATTTACCTCAATGGCATTTGAAAATGGTTAATTTCCTGCTGTTAATGGAGAGGCTAGAGTTGCAAATGGTGCTATGAAAATCTGTTTGCACACAGAAAAATAAGTGGACCATGCCCTGCAGGGACATTAATAGTAATGTACCCAAGAAGCTGTGAGTCTTGAGTGTCATCTTCTGTTAAAGACATGGTTTGAAAAGATCAAAAACATCTAAGTTTGCTTTCTTTCTCAATGAAATGAATAGATTGTTGCATTGTGTCTTTAAAGAGCTTGTGTCAGGATGCAGTTAGATGAACCTGGAATGCCTCAAAGCACAGGGAAACTCATTTGCTTTGTCCATCAACAGTACTCAAATTTCTGGGAGTATAACTTGCAGATAATATATAAACATTTTTTTGTAATTTTAATGGAGTTTTGCACAAAGTAACAATTGGCAGAAAGTATCCAATTGGCCTGTCAGAGATTAATTTATGTCATCCCTTTTTAAGGGATGACATAAATTAATCTCTGACAGGACACCAATAAATTAATAACCAGGGGAAACGTCTCAAATCAGTCTGTAATATGGTTGAGATTTTTGTCCAAAAAATCTTTTCAGTACCTCTGAGTTATTTAGCAAATTGCAACGTTTTTATATATTGGCATTTATTGAGTTCTTCAGTCAGCTGCTCACATGACTGTAGAGTCTTGTAGAAGTTGTTTTTAATGTGGACAGATTTTCCCTTCTCCTCATGCACATCTGTTCATTTAGTCTAGAGAAAGAAAGCAACATATTTTTAACACATGTGTCTTAACAAAGTAATAACAGTTTGTCACTCTGCTGATGAGTCTAGTATTTTGTCACCAACTGGATTTTTGTAATGGGCAATGTGGAGTTTTGTTTCTTGCGATGTAGTGTACCTTTCGGCTTAAATCAGTTAGCCATGGCCTCAAACGTACGTTTATTATGTTTTGTAGGGCCCCACCTCTACAACATCATGTAAATGTGCCACTGAATGGGAAGTTAATAGGCCTTGTTGTGTTTACCGAGTAAGCAGAGCTATTTTTTTACTGCATTGCACTGCTAAATAAATGGCAGGATCCAAGGTTTCACCAAAACACTTTGTATTTGCCAACATTCGAGTGTTTAAATTGAGCAGTCAATTATTTCAGTAAGGGATAGGGTTGGTGTTACAATATTTGTTCTGAGAATAATTGTGAAGACCTAAATTTGTGGCTGCTGTTTTTCTTATTGACAGCAAATACTTTGAAGAAGAACATGTTTCATTGGATGAGTTGACGAGGACTCAAATTATTAAACCTCACTAACAGACCTAAAAACTAACGAGCCTATATGTAGCGTTTCTGTGCTTCTGAATTACAACACACTGATCTATAACTCCATATTGTTGTTCTTCCTATTCAGGACATCAACACGCCATTCATAACGACAGACAGCGTCCAGGAGTTTGGGGATGGAGAGAACACTGAGTATGAGACGGTGTTTGTTCTCAGAGACTTTGATTCTCCTGAATACAACTACCTCTACAAACACGAACACCGCATTGTTGGGCCTCCTGTTGTGCTGCACTGTGCTGCGAAGGATGAAGTGAGTCTTTGATTGACAGCAGATTTATTTTATGCAAAAGTTGCAGGGCATAAAAAGTGTCAGTGTAGATTCATTGACAATATTATGCAATCAAGAAGCAGTTCACTTCATTTACTCTATAACTCAAACACAGCATCTCCTCAGCTTCACCTAAAACATGGCTTCTAGATTTCAGCAGATATTTACGTCTTCACTCTGAAATTCTCGCTCGGGGAAATATGTTGCCTGTTTGTTGTGTGGGGGGGGATCCAACGGAGATGGCCCTGAAATGAAACTTGATTTAAGAAAGCAGGATGCAGAAATTGCATTGTGACTCAGAACAGGATGATGAACAGGAGCAGCTCCTCCCTGCTGTGCCGTCTGTCTGACAGACTTCACACAGGATACTGTTGTCGAACGATATGCCCCGACTGCGGCTGCTATCAACAAGACGGAGTGCATTTGTCAGCTGAAGACAGCGCACACATGCATGACTACAATTCAGAGCATGAACGAGGTGTACCTCATGACAAGGGAAATGGTGTTAAGCTATTGTGCAGTTGCGACAGGCTGTTATCTGAATTGATGAGTCACTTTTACTTAACTATTGCATCGTGCATGCTCTGGCCCAATTTGTGTTGTAGATATTGTGTATAAATATTGTTAAAGGAAAATTTAAAATTCCAATTCGTTATTAATTCAGCTCTTAATTTTGCTATTTCTTTACCGTAGCCTCTCCAGTTTTCATGTCGACCTCTCTACTCCACCACCATGTTAAACCTGTCACTTTGTTTCACTGGATTCAGGAACAAAGAGGAAATGGTGAGTTCATGAAGCCTCTACATGACTGTTTGTAGTTCTGCTAATAAACAGACAAAAAACAAAAACCTGTTTAAGTATACAAGTTAAATTTGTATCCAACACTTTATATGTGGTGTGTGGGGTCAAAGTAGTTTCTGCTAGGATCTGATACAGTGGAAATTCGATTAAAGATCTTCTGGCCTTTCCTAACTTGATGTTTATTTTTGGGTTGACCTTGTGTATTTTCTTTTGTTTTTGTAGAAAAACTTGGTGAATCTGGTTCATCACATGGGCGGGACCATCCGGAAAGACTTTAGCACAAAGGTCACTCATCTTGTGGCATACTCCACTCATGGAGAGAAATACAGGGTTTGTATATACTTCTTTTTTCTCCTCCTCCTGTCTTTTTACTCTCTGTGCATCCGATATTAATTGCAGTGTTTAGAAGGTATGAGCATCATCGACAAACTTGGCCTGTTACATATACTTTGCTAATTTTAAAAAAAAAATCTATTAAGTGACACAGCACTTCCAAAAGGGCCTTTTTTTCCTGCAAAGGATCACTTTACTTTCTAGCTTTTGGAGAATTGATAAGTCAATGACCAGAAACTATCAAGATAGAAAACTGGCAAATTTTTCTCTCCTGAAACCAAAGAAAACACCAGGAAAAATTTGCTTAGAAAATAAAAAAGTAAAAAATAGATTCAGAAACTTCATGCTTTATCTTCAGTTTAGTTCTGCAATGTCTGGCTTCAATGTTTATTGTGATTTACCGGAGGCGTCAAATTCTGCTGCATGCCCCTGATTTGCATTAAGTAGCCTTAAACTGGGGAGCCGGCGACTCATTGCCCTGGTGCTCGAAATACCGCATAACGGCTTGCATGGAAATGATGGAGCCTACGCACACGCTCTTGGCTCCATTAAAATACATGTTTGGAGGACAGGATAACATTATTTACAATGTTTATAAGGCTAACAAAGTTATTAAACCTTCTGCTGAATTTGCATTGTTTTACTGCATTAACTAGTAGAACGTTATAAAAAAAATATAAATATTATGTTATTCTAACCACTGGGTACAAAATCTCCCTTTTTTTGCAACTGAAAACGGAGCTATATGTAATACTGAAGTCAAGACACCTAAGACATTTCACATGCAAATATATATAATATGAAAACTAAAAAACAAAACAATGGGAGGCAACACTGTCATATTCTGAAAGTTGGAAGACTTGAGTGACTTATTTCTTCCTCCTGGCTTTTTATTGTACACCACTTCTTTTGACTGTGAAACACTCCTCTCCGCTTGAATAAATAGAATGAGCAGGACTGATGTGATGCCCCCCTGCAACCTAGCTTGAATCCTAATGTCTGGGTCTGTCAGAAAGTTGTAATTTAATTCCCAGTTGGGTCCTTTTTAAACCGAGTTCAAAAAGGATCCAGCAGTTTTCACTGTTTTGTGCCTTCCTCCGTGGGGATAAATAGAGATCGATGGGTGGGTGGATGAACAGATTGACACTCGTCATTCTTGTCGTTTTTCTGCATAGATGAACAGATTATTGATGCTGTTGTGCTTTCAGTCGTCTTCGCAATTATTTTCTGATTAATCTATTTCTTTCTTTCCTCTTCCTTCTCTGTTATTTCCTCCTTTCGGTTTATTTTTTCGTCGCTTTGTCCTTTTCCTTCTCAAAGTATTGTGAAGGGTGTATTTTGTTCTCGCAGAAAAGCCAAAAAGCAGTGAACTTGTTGTGAGAGGCAGTCAAGGCTGTTTTCCATTTGAAAGTGTGATGCTAACTTAAAGAAAAAAACCCGAATTGTTTCAACCCCAGACACTTGTTTTTGTATTGTGCCTGAAGTAGAAAATGTTTGTACCTGTCGTGTTTTGCATTGTGGTTCTGAGTGACAGGGCGATCAGGAGTAATGAAAACAGACGGGAGAGGTAGTTATGCTGTTATCAGTGACAGCAGAACTAGTTGACAGTCTTTTAGTTGCAAAATTGTGCCTAGATGAATGCCATGTCCTTTTTTTTGTTATTTCTGTCATTTCTGCCTCATTTCTTATTTGCCCATTACCCATTTGTGTTCTCCTCTGTTGTGTTTTGTCCTTAGCTGGCAGTGTGCATGGGGACACCCATCCTCACTCCATCATGGATCCTTAAGGCATGGGAAAGAAGAGATGATGTGTAAGTTGAATGTTGAATACCATTTAAAGGACATGTGTTTGTGCAGTACTTTGGTAAAGCAGGTAGCTAGCTAGTGCTAGCCCATCCTCTCTGGGCTTTCGACGATCAGCTGGCTGGCCCGCCAGGTTGTTGTTGTGGTGATCGTCACCAATTATAGTAGCTTCCTACCCAAAGAACTCTCGCCCTGCAGCTGGGACTGAAACTCTGTGGATTTGGACTGCAGCTGGCTAAAATAATCATCATCCTTCTGCTCTGAAGATGCACTGAGGTCTAGGTGCCACTAACCACTCTTAATTGGCAGCTCACAATGCTTGGCATGTAAACAGGAGGAATTTAAGAAAGTAACATGGTAATTATTTAAACTAGAAAAGCATGTGAACTAAAAAAACATGTGTATGTCCCTCCCCCGCCACAAAGCAAAATCTAAATGGAATTTTTTTGATCCTGAAAATGGTATAAAACCAGTGCAAGCTAACAAGCGCTCTTGTTTCTGAATTGTTTTTATCTCTGTCTTCATGATGGCAGTGCTGACAAGAGTTCAAACTGGCTGATAATAAGCCATGTCAGGGCATCAAGCTGATGTTTATTACCTTGGTATGTGCCCAGAGGGGATAATTGTAAAAACTGTCTTGTTTACTTATTGTTATGCGCGGTTCATGTCACTTATTATATACTTTGCATGTCAGTGTTAATTAAGCAGCCCTTAGATAATTATTTTATATTTAATTGGATCACACACTACTGCTACTTTGCACATACTGTTTAGTATAGTAAATTAATTTTTAATTCATTTTATTTTTTGTAAAGAAATTTCCATGCAGGTGACGAGGAGTTTCGAACTGAGTTCAAAGTGCCCCCGTTTCAGGACTGCATTCTCAGTTTCTTGGGGTTTTCTGAGGACGAGAAGGCCAACATGGAGGAGAGGACTCTTAAACACGGTCAGTGCCGAAGTCTGTGAAAGCTTCATACAAAGTACAATAAATAATAACAATAAATCAGTTTGAGGAACTTTTTTTTAAAGCCTTGTGGAGAACTTTTGCAGTTTTTCTGCAGATTCGATCTAGTTTCTTCTCTGTAATCCCAAACTGGCTCTATATGACTGAGTCTGTCTGATCCTGGCTGTGATTTAGAGGTTTTTTCTCATGTTCTAGAGTGACTCTCTGCTAAGGATTTAGTGTTGTATGCGTTTTATTTATGTATATAAATGTCCTTGTTTTTCCTTATGAAAGGCGGCACATACCTTGAGGTTGGAAATGAAAGGTGTACGCACATGGTCGTGGAGGAAAACCTGGTAAAGGAGCTACCATTTACTCCCTCCAAGAACCTCTTTGTGGTCAAACAAGAGGTAGGCCTTTATTTTCTTGTCTTTGGCATTGATTTTTACTTAAAATAGCCTCGGATGATTATTGACATTTTATAAAATGACACACATTATAGACTAGAAACCATCTACTGATGGAATCACACTAGCTGTGATGCTTTTAAACATACTGATGTTCTGACCCAGAATAAGCTATTACTCAAGGTAACAGGTAGTCTTTACTCTATTATTACTACTCCACATATGTCATTAAACTCTGCCTTCAGTTTGCTCTAAACTGCACATTTAAGTTTTGTTTCTCTGCTTTTCTGTTATGTTTTGTTGTTATTCCTGAGATCTACTACTAAAGCTTGTTTCTGTGCAACTTCAAGACAGAAACAAGTTTGGTACTGGCCAAGACTGTCCAGACATAGCTGAATACTTAGTGTCTACTGAGGTTATGTTGCAGGAGGACAGGGACACAGAAGGGACCAGAGCAAAATAATGAATGCTGTGAAACAGAGTAATTATCTGATCAGGATTCTGTTAAGGTTAAATCTCAATCAATACTGTCTCCGCTCCCCCCCTTTTCCTTCCGATGCTGTCAGAGAAGGGGTGAAAAATAGAGTTCCTCTTCCAATGAATGAAAAGGTTAAATCACCTACATAACTTGGTTTATCTGTATAGTTAACTACACAGTCAATATAGTGGTATCATTTTCTTTACTTTGTCAGCTTTATTGGTTTTCAAAGGAAAGGCTACAATATTAAGCGTTGTTAATCTTTTTCTGTCTTTGCCCTAACTCGGGTCAATAAAAACAGTTGTTTCTTCTCTGTCGCAGTGGTTCTGGGGAAGTATTCAGATGGATGCTCGAGCTGGAGAATCCATGTACCTCTATGAGAAGGTGAGTATGTGATTATTAAACTACTATTTTAATTTTAATCTATAAAAGCAAAAATTATGTACATAAAAAATGGATATGCTATGTTTTTGTAAGACAACAAACGGTACAAAGAGGATTTTCTTTTCTGGATGTGCAAGTACAATATACAGCCAGTATTTAGAAACAATTTTTGTTCTTTGTCTATTTGTTTTTTTTTATTCTAAGCTCTTATTCTTTGTTTACATTGTCCCTGTTCCTGTTTAAATACTTAATTTTTTGGTACTTTGATGGTTTTAGCTTGCATATTCCAGACCAGTGGTAAACTGCCATCTGTTCATATTAAGGAGTTTCCTATCACTCTCAAACTTTATGCTTAATCCAGATTACAAAACAAGCCCAAAGCTGTTAAAAAAAAAAATAACTGAATAAAAAAATTACTATTTGAACATTTAAAAACGCCCTACATGACAATCAGTGCTTCATCTGGACTTCCTCACAATTTTGAGGAAACGACTGTTGTGTCGAAAAACCTGTGGCAAGTTTTAAAAGTGTCCTGATGAACTGTAAAATCTCAGGGCACAACATAGAAATGAGGGGTAAGATTAAGTGTAGATGATCCATACTGGCTTTTTTGTGCTTCGAATCCATTTTATTATTTGCAAGAAATATTCATTACTTTTTATTCCTTAGTTTTTACATAGGTTATCTTGTGTTTATCTTGAGCTTACCCAGTTTCTTTTTTTTCTCTCTGCACTTCAGAATGACAGCCCAGCTATGAAGAAAGCAGTGTCTCTCCTTTCTCTCACCACCCCAAACAGTAACCGTAAGCGTCGACGTCTGAAGGACACATTGGCTCAGCTCGCCAAGGAAACGGAGATCTCTCCTTTCCCTCCACGCAAAAGACCGTCAGCAGAGCACTCGTTGTCTATTGGCTCACTGCTTGACATCTCTAACACTCCTGAGACATGCAAGGCTTTGGCAGGTATTGATGGGAGGATGGATGACAGTGCCCTTTATGCAACTCTTAAGCAATTATGTCACATATAAATTTTGCTAGATATTAAAGGATCCCTTCAGACAGCATTTGTTTCCCCCCCTGTGGCTCTGCTGTAGTTGAGTGAAAACTGTGCACTACTCTCTTATTTCCAGAAGACAGAGTAGGAGACAGTGTTGTGACCAGGACTAGGATAGGAAGAAGGAAAACCAGGGAAAGAAGTAGGACAGACAGGGAGGAGAGGAGAAAAAGGTCCCACCTGACTACAAATGCTTGTCAACAACCAGAAGAAGAGCAGCATCAGGGAGCTTATGGAGGTTTGGATTTTGAGCAGGAAAGCGATGATATTGTGTGACATCAATAAAGGGCTATTACAAAGATTTTGTTTGAAGGATAACAAACTCCCTTTACAGTGATGGAGTTGGTTTTCATCTGGAACACAAGCAAATTATTTAGTTTTTTTACTTAAGTACTCAATCACTCCCAGGCCAGCTGAGTGTAATTGAGTACCAATGTGAAGTAGGCCAGTCACTTTAAACAAGCCCAGCTTTAATTTCTGGATCGCTCAGGGCATAGGCACCGGATAGTGTAACTGTGCATGGCTTCAATATAAAATCCCCTAATGAAGAGATTACAAGTATCATTGCAATTGTATGCAAAATGAAAATTAAGTACTGCAACTCACCAGTCCCCAAATATTAGAAAATACTTGCCTTACTTCCACCTAATACAGTACCTTCATCTGAAGAGCATAGTTTAATTCATTAATTTGGCTTCAATTATTAGGGGGGATAAAATAAAACCAAAACATGAAACAGATGTGTCAGATGAAAAAAATAAATAGCCATTGGCAGACATAAACATAAGCACTTAGCTCTGACACGTTTGGCTTCTGATAACTCAGCTTTAGGAAAGAAGCCAAGAAATTTCTCTTCTTCACAGTCAGCACAGAGCAACGTAAGACACGCTTTGTGTGAATGTCTGTCGTTGACTCTGGATTTGGCAAATGGCGTGCTTTCGAACTTTGAGGGCACTGGCTTGCAAAGACCAATGAGGTCAGCCTGGCCTTGTCAAACAAAATAATCCTTTAAAGTTTTCATGGCAAATAAATATATTTGCTAACTCTGTGGACCAACGTGAATAAACCAAACCTATAACCTATATTTTTGCATTTACTTGCCTTTCATTCCATTACATACATTGTGCCAGTAATAGTTATTAACGAGCTGTAATAGTGAATGGACACCTGGCACTGTCTGCCTGTACGTCAGTGCTCCATCATAACCTTATGTCTTCCCGCCCGGCTACTTTGTTCCTCCAGAGAGTTCGAAGCCTTCGAAGAGTTCAACTCCGGTTCTTTCCAAGCAGTCAGCCAGGTGGCAGGTCTCCAAGGAGCTCTACCAAACTGAAAGCAACTATGTAGACATTTTAAGCACCATCCTACAGGTAGGTGTGTGTCTGTGTTCACATGGTGTGCACAGTTCTAATATGCCCCCTCAGGTCGACCAGTGTGTTGTCCCTGGCGACAGTTTGAGGCTAAACTATAATCATTAAAGGTTTGTGTGCGTGTGTGTGTGTGTGTATTTGCAAGCTGCAACTCGGCCCGTCTTATCTGTTGGTCCCAGCAGAGAGTCAGACAGCTGACCAGTGAGGGAGAAAATGACCTGCCGACCATTTCTCTCTGTCTCCGCTTCAGAATCTTTTACACTTTTTTTTTTTTTTTTTTTGCTTTTCTTTTCTTTATCTTTTCTGGATTTCCTCCATTTTGATGTTGCTTCTGTGGCTCTTCTCATGTGATTTATATCAAAGAAAAACAGCAGAAACTGACGAATTTCATGCATGCCTAGAATAAGATGTAGTGCTCTTCATTACTGCATGTTACATTGTTGGGTCATATTCCTTTTTCTTTAGTGTTTATAGAGACGCAACTACTAGAGAAGATGGTATAAGCTCGTGTGACAGTAGACTGATAATTGGATTTCAAACAACAATAACACAGTTGATTGGGGATGGTAAAAACAGATAAAGAAAAAAAGATAAAATATACCTTATACCTTTTCTGTCTTCTCTCACAAGTGATGTTCATATTTACATGAATGAACTTGAACACAACATGATGGAGTAAGAGCCTGAAAATACTGAAACTTTAAGTCATATCCTGCATGTGTGTTTAGAAGACAGTTGAAAAACAATATCCATAAAATCTGGGTACGTTCCCAGTATGTCGCAAATGTGGGAAAATGTGTGAATGGTCTTGCAAGTTTGGTTAAACTCAGAACATTTTTCCCCACATCCTGTAGTATGTGGAAATATGGGGTGGAGTGCTGTTGAGTGCATTATATTTACTCTCTTGGCAGAACAATTTTCATCTTAGATACCAAAGCTCTGGTTTGTCATTTCATCTAAAATGCTGGTCTTTGGTCTTTTGACACATGGATCGTTCTTGGTTCTTCATGGTGTATAATAGAGTATTTCTTATATTTATTTAAATCTTTAGCTTTTCAAGCATCCATTGGAAAAAGAGGGACAGGTGGGTGGACCTATCCTGGCTCAAGAGGAGATTAAGACAATATTTGGCAGCATCCCAGACATCTATGAAGTTCATACCAGAATAAAGGTAATGTATCCCTTAACGTTTTTCTCATGAGAAAATCTGACAGAAGTTTTGTTGTTAACCTTCTGGTCTGTTCATCAGAATGATCTTGAGGAGCTGCTCACAGACTGGTCAGAAAACAGAAGTGTTGGAAACATCATTCTGAAATACGTGAGTTTCCACGTCTTTATACATGATATTAAAGTCCACACAGGCTTGGCGGTCAAGGGTGCTCACAGCTGGTCAACGTCTGAGAGAAATTGATACCAGTATCAGATTAATGAGACTTGTATTTTTCGATTGTCAAGTAAACTTAATTCTTCTTTGTAGCTTTTCATTTAAGAGAATTTCTTTGTTCCTTCCCTTGTAGTCTAAAGAGCTGGTGAAGGCCTATCCCCCCTTTGTCAACTTTTTTGAAATGAGCAAAGAGACCATTGTTCGATGTGAGAAACAAAAACCACGCTTCCATGCATTTCTCAAGGTATGACCTTTATGTTTGTGTGTTTTTGTCTGTCTAGTGGATTTCAGGACTTCTAGGACTAGAAGTGTGTTTTAGGTATGGGCAGAAGAAAAATCTGCTTAAAGATACATTTAAATACATACATTTAAATTTGACAGATTTTGCATCCACAGTCCGTTTTCCACTGCAAGCATTAAATCTTTCAAAGAAAGTCGCATTAAGTCCCCTCGCACTTGTCCGTCTGTGAGTGACGATGACTCTTTTCAAGTTTTATCAAAACTGCGATCCTTGAAATTGAGTTTTAATTTTGAGGATTTGACAGGCAACTCCCTTCCTGCAACTTTCCAAATCTGGTGAATGGGTCAGCTGGTGAGGTGAAGATTGTATAGTATGCTATCACTGTGCACTCAACATGGCGCACACCTTAGGTTTGGATTGTTTCCTCTGAATGTTCACGGTCACATACCAGTAGATTTTGCACATTGGAGTAGAATCTGTTGTTGACAGTCTGACCCAAGGGGACAAGTTCACAGCGCACAACGAATGCTGAGAGGAAAAAAAGAGATAACGTGACCATGTTCCCAGTGTCGCTCTTCACGTAATGTGCTACCCTCAGGCTTATAAACTGTGGACTCTTCAAGTGAAAATTACAGTGGTTGTAGCAGGAGACCAGGCTCTCATCACCAGCAATATTCCATCTCATGAATTCAAAACAGCAGCTGATGTTGGCTGTCTGCGTTGCAATTTCACTGCAGACCTCAAACTTGTGGTGGATACTGTCCGGACATGATGACAAGATGACAGCCTAATTAAACTGGCCTTTTTCCGGTTTAATTAGAAATTAGAAACCTCATAAGTCTAAAGACTTTTCACTGGATGAGAAAATCAGGTGCTCAGAAGAAGAATCACAGATTAATAAAACATATAAACACCACCTCAGGTTACCAAAACATCAAATAGTTTAGTACTTGCGTAGCATTTCTCTACTCGAGGACTCAGAACGCTTTGTTACAAGCTGCATTCACACACACATTCATACAAGCATTTTTTTACGTGCCTCTGCACTTTTAACAACACGCACACACAGCTTGGGGTTCAGTCTCATGCTCAGCGATACTCCAACAAGCTTGGAGCTCGGTATTGAACCACCGACCTTCTGAAAGACCAACCTGCTCAACCTCTTGAGCCTGGCCTAAACTGGCTTTCTCGAGTGCATGTAAACATGTAAGCAACAGATTAAACAAACATAGCATTTATTATTTTGACATGTGTTGTGATGTGGACATGTCCTTGTCTTTTTCACGTCAAGCTTCACGTTTGTTTGCCTTCATTATACAGATCAATCAGGCCAAGCCAGAGTGTGGCAGGCAGACACTGGTAGAGCTGCTCATCAGACCGGTACAGAGACTGCCTAGTGTGGCCCTTCTTCTTAACGGTAACGCATAAATATATAACCCTTTGTTAAAATAGTTTAGATGAACTTTTAGCGCCATCTCTCCCTGTCTTTTTTTTTTTTTTTTTTTTTTTTTTTTTTTCTCTTCTTTTTTTTTCCCCCTTTTTT
>VUQR01001137.1:1549-13369 GCA_015108515.1 Hemichromis elongatus
TCTTTCTCATCTCAATCTGCAGTATGTTCAGAACTCAGCTGCCAGTTCTCACCCAAACTAAGTACGGGCGACATGTCACCCCCACCCTTATACACCTCCACTGGCTCCCAGTCAAGTCCCGCATGTCCTATAAAATCCTTCTCCTTCCCTAGACTCCATCTGGGTTTCTCAGTTAAAGGCCTACTCTCCATTCCCCACGTCAGACTGCAGTCCTTCAGGGACAGAGCCTTCAGTGCTGCTGGAACGTGCTCCCCTGAGAGATCTGCAATGCCCCAACTCTGGAAATCTTTAATAGCCAGTTGAAATATCACCTATTTACATAAACGTTTGTCCTTTGACTCGTTTTTTGTGGAAAGTGACTTTAAGTTTCTATGTCCTGTGTCCAAATTAGTTTTTTAAAAAGTATGAGGTCTACAGTGAGATACTAAGCAATTCCATAATAAGACAATTATGCTCTTATATTTAATTTTATACCTTTGAGATATCAAAAAGTAGTCCCTAGATACAACAAATTTGCACTACAGGTGCCAAACATCTAAAATAAAATAGATAGAACATGACAATTAACTTGTACAATAAACAGAAATCAGCAGAATCTAAGATGAGAAGGTAAACAAAATTTGCCAAAGAAGCAGGACAGTATAAGATTACGGTGCAGAGAAAACGTGACCCACCAAGCTACTGACCGTTTCCACTCAGTGTCACAGGCAGACGACTTCAGCAGATGGTCTCTAGGTGACGTGAGTTCTGCAGGAAGAAGTGGGGGAAGTGCTTCAGACACACTGAAACTTACCACGAGGTGTTCACAGCTCAATGAGTACTTTAAAAAGCATTATTATAGAGGAAAACAGTGTCTCACAGGTGTGTCGTTCCATTGCCGCGGCAGGTCTTCTGGTTCGGGTGGATAAGACATCCATGATGGACTCCGGTATGAGGACGGCGGTGACATGACGAAGTAGTCTGAGTAACCTGGGCGGTTGGCCGAAATAGCGTAGACTGCTGTTATTGGGTTTCCTGTGAGATGTAAATAGATTTAGATTGAATGAAAATAACATTGAATTTCAGCGTCCTGTCAGTGTGTCGTACCTGAGTAGGTGCTGATGGACTGGTCAACAGTGACAGCAGGGAAGGGGGTCCTGGAGAGTGGCAGGTAGGGGGCACCATTGTGCTGCTGGGCCTGCAGCTCTGAGGCTTCTGACACACGAGGCTTCAGACTAACATCAGGGGTGGATCTGTCGGCGGAGAGGAGAGGCAGAGATCAACCTGATGTACGGCAAACAGACACCTGCAAAGTACAGCTGGTTATTTACAGCACATGTTGAACAGAAAGTGCCAAATTATTACTAACCTATTCATATTTTATTCATTTAAATAATAACTGATGGAGTTATAATCAACCAGAAAAATAACAACTATAGCTTTTTTGTGTCCACGTGACTTAAATGTTTGGACTGAATCAATTAAAGCAGTTAAGAGACACTGAAAACATTTAAAACCTGCAAGCAGAAAAGCAAAAAACATAGCAACTGAAATCTGATTGGATGTCTTGGCCATCAACACAGTCACAGAGTTTAAGAGTAAGCAATAAATGCAGTTTAATTTCAGTTTAAATTAATTTGAATTTAACAGATCAGAGACATCATTATTGTACAGTATAAAGCGCCTTGAGGAGACTATTGTTGTGATCTGGCGCAATATAAATAGAACTGAATTGAAATTGAATTGAATTGAATCACTGGCGTGTCTCCAGCAACATTGCATAACATATTAAATTGACTATTAAAACAGAATATTGTAACATGTCCTAAAATAATAAGTCAAATTCCCCTCCTCGCTTTCTATTTACCATTATTTAGCAGATGCTGCATTTGGACTTAGCTGTACGATACTTTAACACTCAAAAATAAAAAAAAACAGCGCTGGCTGTGAGGCTTCATTATGCTGTCATAAACCAAAGGGTGATATCATGGCAGTTATGTCTCTCTTTTATATTTAAATGTCAAATCTGCACCGTTTTAAAACAATTAACTTTTTTTTTAAATTTTCTAATAATGATTTAGCTTTTATTTATTCTACTTAATACTAAATACTGTTCTGTTTACTTGAAAAACATAATTTTAATTACTTTCTAAATCTATTCTATTCTATTTCAAAATGCTTACTCACAGGCCAACAAAGATAAAGAAAATATGTTTGTAGAAACGGTTTAGGCTCATGGTCTATCAAGCACATCAGACTTCCTTTCATCTTCAGTCACATCAGACTGTGGCACCGACAGCAAGTTCAGAAGGTCCTAGTTTAAGGTCCTGGGTTCTGTATACACTTCGAATGTTTTTCCCTGTATCTGCATTATAACTCTAGGCTTCCACTCACAATCCAAATACTTTCATAGGTTAGCCCTGCAACCAACTAGTGGCCTGTTTGGAATATAACCTGTCTCTTGCCCTGTGACAGCTGGGATAGGTCTTGGGTTGATTTTCATGCACAGTATAGAAGTTCCCAGACTTGTTTTTAACATCAGGCTGAAATTTCTGTGCATTTTGGGTCATGGCAGTGAAGGAAACATGACCTCACTGTTCATAAATCCTACACCGTCACCTTGAGCCTTATTACATCTCTTCACGTAGTCATATTCTTTCTCCACCTCTGCACGGAAGCTCCATCCTCTTCATCGTACAGACACTCGTTACTGTGCATGTTAACTACAGTAAAGAACCGGAGGACAGATGATGTCACTGGCACATCTCAGGACCATGATGCCCCGTGCCCACTAATGCCTCACAGTGCATAGCAAAGAGGGATTAACATGCTGCACTCTTTCTCCCTGGGAGCACAGTGGAGCTGATGTGTGACGAGCTGACTGATTAACCACCATAATATGACTGTTTCTGGTTGTAATAAGCAAGAATAATGGTCACATACCCGTGGCCATATCTGAAAATTTAATTAGCAGTAATTAGAGAAGTTCAACTAAAAGCTATCTCTGTCAAGCAGAGCATATATATATATATATAGATAGATATAGATATATTAGTAGATTGATGGTAAATTATAGTTTTCTTTGTCCATTTTATTGTAGAACACTGAATTTGTTCCTGCCACCCTGCAGCACCTTCTTTTCCCACTAGATGGCGAGCGTGCTCTTCACTGCCAACCAACAGAGCCTAAGACTCAATCACTCCCTGCAGTGCTAAAGTGCCCAGCAACACAGACCACACAGCAGCAGCATTCAAATGAAGAAGAACACTCAGTTCAAATGATGCAGACTAACATATGGGCCTAAGAGAGAGAAGTGAGTGGCACAAACGGAGGGTGTACTTGGAGGGCAATCTCTTGAAATGATGCTGATTAAAATTCTGATGCATTTTATGTATTCTCCTGTGTACTCTCCACTATCTGTCTGATCCACTGATTAGCCCCAGTGTTGCCATGTGACTGGCTGAGGAGTCATCTCAGAGGACTTTTAAATGCCATATGTGAGCATTTCCTTCAAGTTTGATGTCTAAATATATTTATGGGCCACATGTTCAACGCTGTGGATGTTTTTATCTTTCACTAAAGGGATTGAGTGTTTCTTGCTTTTATTTTTGTTTCTTCTTATCTTGGGCTTTAAAAATGTTTTCCCTTCCATATATTGAGTGCAACGTGTTTGTGAAGTGTTTGACTGTTTGATTATATAAATGTGCGTAGTACCGTCGCAGTGAGGTCGCAGGTGGCGGTCCTGGTCTTGAGGGGATCAGCGGAGGTGGAGAACCGATGCCCATATCAGGAAGCTGGGTGAACCGGAAACCCTGCAGGAGCCACAAATGCAATTTAGAGATCTGTTCCGCTCAGTATGAACACAAAAAAATCCTTAATCCAAAGTGAAAAAGAAGAAATAAATAGGGTAAGGAAACCAGGGGGATATCTGATCAGAGCAGAACAGAAAGATCAAAAACAGATTCAGATTCAAGCAGCAACTTTATTTGTTGGAAGGCGTTCAGTCCTCAGTTTCTTTAATCATTCTCAAGGTTCTCCTTGCAGAGCAGCTGGTGATGGCATGCAGTTTGACTGTCCAAACTCTCTGTGTCTGCTTCTTGGTGCCAACATTTTAACTTTTGCATGCAGAGTATAGATAATTACCCCACATGAGCAAATATTTACTAAAGATGCATGACCTTATCAAGCTCTTTGGGGATTTATCTATCTGCTAGCATACTAAAGCTACATATTTAACATTCTAGGCCATTATGCAGAGTTTCTTTTTTATACATTAAGTACTTTAACACATGTAGGAGAAAACATACTGGATTATATTACTGTGTGTAAGGTGTCATCATTATCCATGTCTGCAATTTTCTGTTTGAGCATCTTTACTCTTTTATTCAGAATTATTTGTTAATGTTGAGCCCAAATCTTTTGGGGTTTTTTTATTAATTACTTTATAATTGCCTAACTGGTTAAAATCATGAGCAACTTAAACCTAAATGCACTAAGTTAAGTTGCTAGCTTGCCTGTGGCTGTATTTTGGTGGGTAACAGTTAGAAAGTCATGAATCTACTAAATAAAACTATGGGATCCAAAAATCAATGCTCCAAATACTGTGAGCCTTCAAATTCTAGTATAAAAATGGAAAAAAATAAATACACTTTCTGGCTTTCCAAGAATCACACATACTTACTAAAGACTTTCTTACTAAAATCAAAATATATTGATGCCTGTTACACAGGTAAGCAATCAACTCAACGACTGTAGCAGCTAAACTATGACCATGTGTGTGACGAGTCACCTGCCTGAATTGGACAAAAGTACGTATACACTGCTGTTGTGCATAAATATGTTCAACTCTTCTGGCTTTGGAGTTGCTCGTATGGATCCTGCTGCTGTTTGATGCTGCCGGTACTTAATAAACTCAGGGGATAGACTACAGCTTGAAGTAACAAAAACATCCCTAGGTCCTCTAATTAAAGTCAACACACATGAAAGGCCAAGTTAATTGCCACATGAAAGCTGAAATGTTCAGCGAGACTTGATCTTGTTTATGAGATCAAGTCACTGAGGATTCCTCATCCTTGGTGTGAGATTAGTTTGAGCTCTATGAAAGTGTCAGGCAGGTATTAGCAAAAGGTAAAGTTTCTGAAATGCAAATTTCCTTAAAACTATTACATCCCGTTATTACCAGACCTTCATCCCTATTCTCTCTGTAGACAGTGCTATAAATGTGTTGGTTTTTATTAGAACTACTTTCTACTCTGAAATAAAACCTATTAAAAACAGATGGGTGACAGTGAAGTTACTGGAAAGGCATAGCTTTTAATTGTATTTTTTCTAAGCCTTAATCTTCCTTTAAGTGCTTACTGGTTTGGGCAGGCTACACTGGTGCATGTCCTCATAGCCTATGCTTCTCTGCCTGCCTCCACAGGGGTGGTTCATGGTCCCCGGGGCGCTGGTTACTCCGTCACTGTAGTGGCTGGTGCTGGAGGGGTTGTAGGCGCTGTGAGCGTGGTGATGATGATGGTGATGGCTGTTGGTGAGAGAGGAAGATAGAAAAATCAAATTGAGTCAATGCACACGCACCTACTGTCTCTTTATTTTTCCAGTCTTGCACCAGTGCACACTGCATAGATAAAACTGCTCTGATTTTTGAGAAACAACTTGGGAGTGGGATGTATGCGCTTTCAAACTGCCTATCAGGGGACCTCTCTCTTTTCTTTCCTACACAGTACTGTAAATTATGCAGATCTTATAAAAAAAAAAATAATTTTTCACTGGAAAATAAAAACTTACTTTGTTGGAGGAGAAGGAGGGTCATGGTCTGGAGGTGCCAGGCTAAAAGCGTTGCCTAGCAACATATGCATCTGCGTACGGACCTCGTCAATGGACGGCTGGGAGCTGAGTGTGGAGGAGTCAGAGCCACGGTGAGCCTTCACCCCTAAACTGCCGTTCCCAGTGCCAGTAGATCCACCTCCATAACCCAGAGAGCTCATCAGACGGTCCACGTTGGTCTCCTCAAAGGGTTCTGGTTCACCCTGTGGAGTGAACACACGCACACATTTGGCAACCAGTACAAAAGTGATTTATCAGCTTTTCCAATAAGTTTTGAGGACACAAACACCAAGATCATGTGCCCTCAGTTTGAAGCTCGTAAGAGTCCTTTCAAATCTGGCTTCCTTATAAACAAACCCGAAGTGATAAACATTCTGGTGCTGATGTCTTTAACAGTTATTGGAGGAGCAGGGAAAGGAGCCACACTCACAAATGTTACTTTTTCACATTTTTCTTCTCTTATGTTGAGTGGTTTCATCAATCCCTGAGAAATATAACTAACTCTACACTGTATAGTCATAACTGTAGATCACTAACTGTACAACTGGATGTTTTCAACTCAATCAATCACATGGACATGGATATCGTTTTCTTGTTCTTTTAATACACCATCTTTTTATTTTTAGCCCTTTCTATTCCTCTCCCTTTATCATAACATGACAATCTAATAGTAACCAAATAGAGTTAGTATTTTCATTCATACCGCTGTCTACGAAGCATAAAACAAGCATGAAATGCATTTTCATGAGTCACTTATGGGACTCAACTCTTATTCAGGTTTCTGAAATCACATTTTAGGAAACATCTGCTGTGAATAAAGGTAGAGATTCTGATGTGGTATTAGAGCTGGTTTACCCCTTACTCTCAATGCTGTTCAGGCACGTGCCAACAAAAACACGGGGTGCTTCTGTTGGTACGTGCCAATGCCCAGAAGGTAGATCCCTGGCTCCTTCAGTCGACATGTTGAAAATATTGCACCTGATTTAGCCATCACCGTGTGTGCATAAAGTGGATATAGAGGAATATCAATGGGTGAATGTTGCTTGTAGTAAAAAGAGCTTTGAGTACTCAGAAAAGAAAAACATCCTGTCAGTAAAAGTCAGTATATCTTGTGTGTAAATACTGTATGTGCAACTCCATCACTTTGGAAATGCTGGTATGGATCCTGCTGGTCTACTGCGGGTATTCAAACTGAAGAGTGACTGAAGTGAACTCAATATGCATTAAAAAATCTTTTAGGTCCACATGTGCCATAAAATGCAAACGTAGGTACACATTAACTGTCTTAGTGCTCTCTTGGTTTATGAGCCAGTGTTGCTTCATAATTTGACCTTGTCCCTTTGTGGAAACAAGCTTGTTTAACCTCTTAAGCCCCAACGCCCAACCCCAAATGCCATCTCCTGCCTTTTGCCCCCGTATATGGGGGCATTGGGGCTTAAGAGGAATATGTAACAAGTGGAATTACTTTTGGTGTTGTGAGAGCTTAAGACAGTAAGACCTGGCTTCAGTTGAGTATTCAAGCCAATACCTGTTCCATTTCCTGCTCTAATTTGCTTCATACTGATATGATTTATTGCCCCTTCTTTGTGTGTTGCACCAGGGCCTAACCGCACTTCCCGTGTCTACATTTAGTCCGTCTCTCAATCTCTCCATCCAAGATTGTCTGTCTACCACTTTCAAGTGTTCTGGCAATCTTTCTTTCTACTGGATCTCAATTTATTCTTGGTTTTAACCTTTTCCTACTGGTTTATCTTGGTCTGGTCTATCTTAGATGTCTTCTCACTAAGTCACAGATATATACAGGGACTGTGTTTCATGCTTTAGTCAAAACCAGCGTAAGTAAAGTAAGTAAGTAAAATTTTATTTATAAAGCACCTTTCTAGATAAAATCACAAAGTGCTTCACAGAAGCAGAGACAAACAAACAAACAAACAAACAAACAAAATTGAATTTAAGAGTGATTTTCAGAAACTGCACCATCTTCTGTGTCAGAATAATGCTAGCAAGCTGGGACTGCGTTTCACTTGTAATAAGTACTGTAACATATAACATTAAGTGAACTGTTATGTAGTTATGTTTAAAAATAATGAGTCCAGCACTGTTACCACATATCTCTGCTCTTTTTTCTTGTAACAAAAAAAAAAAAAAAAAGAAAATCCTGATGCAGTTTCATTGTTTGTCTCCCTTCGATTCGTGTACTCGTGTCAACAAAAAAGCCTCATAGCTGTCATCTACTGATTTTTTTTCTTTCTGGACATGAATTTGACTTATTTTTTTCCTTGTCCCTGGACAAAGATTTCCAACCTTTATTTTTGTGTTCCTAAACACAAACCTGTCCAGTCTTGTATGTACTAATTTGCATTAATCTACATTAAATGAATATTTTTGCCTTTTAGAGCAAAAAGAAGCTCTGCAATTACAGGAAAGGAGTTGATGGTGGAGAGGATCATCTCATTGCTTACACTACAGACTACCAGGTATCCAAAAACATCATATAACAGTTGCCATTTTTTTTAGTGCTCTGTTTATTTGTTTGCCATGTCACCGTGCTGCTAACACAAAATATAGTTCCCAACAAAATTCACCAGTTTCTTAGTCTTGATGTAATGAGGAAAAAGAAAACAGGACAATATTTGTCTGGGACGACGAACAAATAAATTATATTTTTATTTTACTATTTCATTTGTGCTGTAGCAAGATCTTACTATTGTGTCATTGCGCATAGATAGGTTGTCATGGGAGATGAGATGTTTATAAAATTGGGAAGGTATTCAATTTCCATTTTTAATTTCAGTTTTATTTATATAGCGCCAAATCACAACAACAGTCACCTCAAGGCGCTATATATTGTAAGGTAGACCCTACAACAATACATGCAGAGAACTCAACAATCAAATGACCCCTTATGAGAAAGCACTTTGGCGACAGTGGAAAGGAAAAACTCCCTTTTAACAGGAAGAAACCACCTCTGGCAGAACCAGGCTAGGGGGGGTGGCCATCTGCTGCGACCGGTTTGGGAGAGAGATTCTCCACACGTATTCACACTTCATTTTATGCAATAGTAATAACAGTTTTCATAATTTAAAGAAGCATCTTAAAGCTAATTACAGCTCCACAATAATGTGGGTAAAGTCCGTTGAAAGATAGCAGTGCTGCAGAACTAAAACTCTGTTTCAGCCCGAACTCTCCAAGGAAAATAAGCAAGATTGTTGCTGGTTTTGAAGTAAAATACTACAAGTACCACTTCACTATCCAGTTATGTAAGTCAGTAACTGCTACGGACATATGCAAAGATAAAGGGAAACAGTTGTTTTCTGGGAGCACAAAAATGTGGTTAAATGTAAAAGACAAAAAAATCGTTTTAATTAGCAGTAATTTTTTTCTGTGACATTTAACAGGGTAGAGATCAGTACCAAATCAATATTTAATAATCTTTGCCTCTTTGCCGTTTTCCCAAATAAATATATTTATTACCTTTTCGTAATTGCATTTTTTTGTTTAGATTTTCAGATAGCTAACCTACTGTCGCTACCCTTTGGGAATATGGTATTACTGTTTGGGAATCTTTGGGAGTTTATGACTATGCTGTGTTAATGTGTCAAATTTCTGCTCACATAGAAATAAAAGGCTTACATCAGAGAAATGTAAGACGTGTGTAACAAAACTAAAATTACCCACTGTATCATTTTTTAATTAAATTTTGCATTAATTAATTAGATTAAGAGATGAATGAACAAATAACAAGACACTGAAACATAATCACATCACCAAATTAGGATTCCATTAGAAGTTGGATGAAGAATAGTATTCAGTTTTAGCCTAACCATAGTACAAAAACCACAGGAATAAATTTCACAAACCACATAAAAGCAACCCATAAATCCAAACATCACCAATACAGCTTTAATATGTTGCAACCATTCTAAAGCATGAAAACAAAAGTGATAAGGGATTCTGATCAGATTACTTTTCTGTCCTATCTGCATACACATACGCTCGTGCACAAACACACCATGTTCTCCTTCCAAACCGTTTGGTGCAGCCGAGGCTATTAACTGCTATCGAGTCTCCCATCTGAATCCATGAATAGGCTATAATCATATTCAGAGTCATTGACATTCAGGTAGGTAGCACGGTCGCTGCTGTTACTATGGTGCATCAGAGGAGCGGCATAAAGAGACTTCACTCACGCTCACTCTATCTGTCCCCGTTTTATCTCCTTCTCTCTGCCTTTTCACCCCTGTTTGCTGCCGTTAAAACGAAGGAATTGTGCTCTTTCTAATCTTTTTGCCATTTTCTTCTTTTCTATCTAATTTATTTTTCTTCATCTCTTTGTCTGTGTAGGTTTATAAGGTTCATCGAAAGGTAATTTGCTAATCCACTGGGTCAAAGCTAAAAGCATCGGAGAGTAAAGGAAGGGAAAGGAAGGATTAAAGTTAAAACGCTCTCAAGAGATTATTTTATTAGTGTGACAAAGTGGCAGCGCTTTACTTTCCTACAACTATCAAGTGACCCATTTCATCATCGCTCCATGGGACTCAGTTGTTCTGAGATTGGACCTGAGCTGCTATATTACAGCTCGTTACAGAATCAGACTTGAGAGCTTTGCTTTTTCTTATTACCAAGTAAGTTCAGATTTCAGAGATTCAAAAAATCTATCGGAAATCCTTCACATCCTCAAGTCGCAGACCTTGGTTAAGTCTGAACTCTTGGTTATAATGCACTGACCTTTACCAAAATTATAATATGTGATGCAAAGCTATAGCTTCTGGTCTTCGTTTAGATCTGCATCTGCTCTGCTGACCCCATCCCTGGTTTACTGTTTCAGAGGGTTGTTGTCCAGTCACTTACATCATAGCCGTTATTGCGGATGCCCCTCCTGGATCTCTCCCTGAGCACCAACAGGTCCATCTCTGTCTCGACCGGACTGGGGCTGCTCAGAGACTGCCGGCTCCAATATGTAGGCTCTCGTGGGTGAGAGTACCTGGTAGAAAGAAATACAACACCAGCTTAATGCCATTACTACAATTACTCCTGATGGCACTGAGGTCCTATTCCAGTCGTTTGACATCTATATTTAGGGTAATTTGATGCAGTGTGTAACGAGAGCTTGATCTTCCATCATGAGGACTTTGTCACACTGCCCTGTATTGATCTACTCTTATCTGACTAACAGGTCCTTCACCATCAGCATTGGTAAATACTCTAAAAATGGCCTGGTGTACCTCAAGGTTCCATTCTGGTTCCCATTGTTTTGACATGATGCAGGGCATGACACTTCTCAATACTTGGGACCATGTTTTTGCTCCCTAGGATCACATTTAAAACTCAGCTAAAAAACCTCTGTGTTATTTTTTATTCTTTTCTTAAATTTGACTCATCTGTGTGACCATACACGTCAAACAAATTGTTAACGCCAGCTTTTTTTAATTAAAATTTCTATGAGTAAATGTGAGAAGCATAAATCTGCCTCTTGCTTAGGTCCATTGATCAATAACTAAATACCAGTAGTTACTCTAAGGAGCTGTAAGGAAAAGGCGTCTGGACTTCTTTAGGTTGCTTGAAGACGTTTCACCTCTCATCCGAGAAGCTTCTTCAGTTTTAGGGTCAAATGGTGGAGAGTCCTATATTTAAGCCTTGTGGGAGTGTCCCTTGTAGAGGGACAATGGGCCCCCTACTGATCCTCTACCTAATCACACGAGGTGTGAAAACGGGTGCGGGTCTCAATCAGCCATGGTTTCAGGTGGACTCATTGTGAAACCTGGCCTCACCCTATCATGTGAATTCCAGAGGACAGATGGCCCAGGATGTGAGTGGGCGTTAAGGCGTCTGGGCAGGGATCTCAGAACTGGATTATAGATGGCAGACAGTTGGTGTCGTAAACCACCGCCTCTGTTCAAAGATGGCCGTTCACAGTGGACATAGATGGCTTCTTTCACTCCTCTTTCAAACCATCTGTCTTCTCTGTCCAAAATGTGAACATTGGCATCCTCAAAAGAGTGACCTTTGTCCTTT
>VUQR01001139.1:3181-22356 GCA_015108515.1 Hemichromis elongatus
ATTCGCCTCTTATCACTGAGATCAACAAGCATTTTTACCCAAAGAAATGTCACTCAGTTGATGTTTTCCATTTTTTATGGCCCATCGCCCGTAAAGCCTACAGATGGTTGTTAGTTTGAATATCAACTGATCGTGTTGACCATGTCTGCATGCTTAAATTCATTGAATTGCTTCCATGTGATTGGCTGATTATATATTTGCTTAAACAAGCTGTTGAAAAGGTGTACCTAATAAAATAACCGGTGAGTGTTTAGTTGAGAAACATAGATTCAGAGGATATTAGTGTACACAGACTGGACATTTCTTAGTGTGCTCTGAAGTTGCGAACTAGCGGGACTGAATTCTGAGCTTTGTGATATTTTATACTTCTTGTGATCATTATACCAACCGGTTTGCCTTCAAAGATCTTTTTTTATAATAACATCTTTTCAGACATCATCATGAACTTTCGCACCACCTATGTGAGCCAGTCAGGCCAGGTGGTGTATGAGCCACGCTCTATTTGCATCCACTACGCCACCACCTGGTTCTTTGTGGATCTGGTGGCAGCCCTGCCCTTTGACTTGCTGTACGCATTCAATATCACAGTGGTGAGTACTACTGGAAAAGCCTTCATTTTATTCCCCACATCTATTTGTGGCTGTTTGCATTACCATCAAGCCAATAACTTGCTGCCCTGTTGTTACAGCATGGCTGCCTGTGTGAAAAGTAAACTGTATATACTACATTTCACAAACAATAGGAAGTGTTTGAGTGTTGAGACTTTGATATTTAGCTCTCCTTTTCTCTGTCACCCCTCCTCCCACATTTGCCTCTCTGCACTTCAGACCTCCTTGGTCCACCTGCTTAAGACGGTACGCCTCCTGCGCCTCCTTCGTCTGCTCCAGAAGCTTGACCGCTACTCCCAGTACAGTGCCATGGTGCTGACCTTGCTGATGTCTGTGTTTGCCCTGCTGGCTCACTGGATGGCCTGCATCTGGTACATGATTGGACGCAAAGAAATAGAGACCAATGAGAATTGGGACATAGGTGAGTCTAGTTGAGGCCTTGCTGAAATGCGATTTGTTAAGTTTTTTGTGTTTCATCTAGCAAGAGTAAGACATTAAGAGATTTTTCACCATTTTCTCATAACATAAGCACAGCCTGTCCTGATTTGATTCAGTTTTAATAGGTGTGTAAGTCGGCTGTTTCCTGCAAAAACTGAGTAGGCATTTATTTGTCCCTACTATGCTATAAATAGTAATTGCTTACTTATTGGGTGTCTAGCTCTGCTCTGTGGTGAGACAGTACTCTGCTGCTCTAATAAGAACAGCCTGAAACCAGATCAAAAGCTTTTACAAAAAAATGGCTGGTAGCAGGCAGTGCACTGATGTGTCAGTGAATGATGCATGCTTTTGTATGTACATTTTGGCTGAAGGGAGGTGAAGTCACAGCTGCTAATTAAGGCTTAGCACTATTTATCCCTGGAGGAGTAGGTCTAATTCTAGCCTGTTCCAAACCAACATACCTGGCTCCTGACACTGCTGATAATCTCTTTCTAATACATAGAAATACACCCACATACAGGCACTAACGTACATTTCTGTATTTCTCTCACATTGCACCCAAATCTTGTCACTAATATTTACATAAAAATAACAAGAGGCTAAACTTCTGGACGTTGCTCTCTCAATGCTACTCTCTAACCTTCTCTTTCAAGGGTGGCTCCATGAGCTGGGCAAACGTCTGGAGACGCCCTACATTAACAGCACAGTGGGTGGCCCAACAGTGCACAGCTCCTACATCGCTGCCCTCTATTTTACCCTCAGCAGCCTGACCAGTGTGGGCTTTGGCAACGTCTGTGCTAACACCGATGCTGAGAAGATCTTCTCCATCTGCATCATGCTCATCGGCGGTATGTCTGACACCGGGGTACATTTTCCCTCTGGCGTCCTGGCATAACGCTGCTTCTGTTTGGCATGCGAGTACAACAAATTCAGCAGGAATTGAGTTGAATGGTTTGGCTGGCCTTTAAGACACAGCTTGCTGTCGTCTTCATATCCCAGAAACAGCTGAGATGGCAATTATTGGTGCAGCATATCAGAAGATAGATAATGTGTTTGTTTCACTGCTTTTCTGATCGGTGATGAAAGCAGAGTTGTAACTTGTGCCCTCTCACAAAAGTACATGACTGGGCAGTGAGCCATATAATATGCACTTTGTGGGAAAAAACAAAGTATTGAACCACGTCTTTATCCTTGGATTCAGTTTTTTTTCAGTCTCATTGCCACAAGTCTCTAAAATCAAGCATGTAGTCATGAAGTCTGCCTTTACACATGTGTGAAAGAATGGTGATCGCCCATTAGATGTACAAAAATCACCAATGCTCTGCAAACCTCGTCTGGCATTAACAGCAGCACAAAACTGTGCAATGGGAGCTTCATTGCATGGGTGTCCATGGCCAAGAAACTCATGTAGGTGTAATGTGTAGGTAGCCCAGTACTTTTGTCCACTTAATGCATTTCAATTTGTTAAAAGACAACATTTATATAAAGGAACAACAGAAGCGACCTTAGAAACAGACTTACATCTTTCATTTCTTTGGTATTTTTTTTAATATTATTTACCTTTTTTTTCTTTTTGGAAGGTAAAATTTTAGAATTTAAGAATGTCTTTGGGCCCACACTTGAAAATAGGATTTGAAATTGTCACGGTAGGGTGTGCCCATGTGGACCCAGAAGCAGACGCTGAGAGAGAGGTTGCAGGTTTCAACAAAAAAAAGAGCATTTATTGTGGCTAAAGTAGCAGAAAACATGAAACTATGAAGAACTATGAACACTATAAAAAACTGTGAACACTATGACAGACAATGATAACTGTGGAGAGTATAACAGACCACCTGACAATGTGAGAACAGAAACACACAGACTAAATATACACATGGGGTGGTCAGGGGAAGCGAAAACACAAGAGGAAACACACTACACTCTTTTAAAATAAAACAAGAAACATGGAGACGTAGACATGACATGCTTGACAATACACAGCCCTAAAACACACGACAGACAAGACAAGAAACAGAATACAAAACCAAGGAGACATAATAATCACGGCTAACTTAAACCCCAAATAAGAATGACACAGGAGCTTATAATTACAAACCTAACATAAGAAACTCAAAAAGTACAGAATAAAACTCAAAACGCTGGGTGAGAGACCCAGCCCATAACAGAAATCGTAATATGTTACATATTTACACATATCCCACCTTTATATTTATTTTACTTTATATTTATTTATTGTTTTTGTCCTTGTTACAGCACTGATGCATGCACTGGTCTTTGGTAATGTTACCGCCATCATCCAGCGTATGTACTCGCGCCGCTCTCTCTACCACACACGTATGAAGGACCTGAAGGACTTTATCCGTGTCCACCGTCTGTCCCAGCAGCTTAAACAGCGTATGCTGGAGTACTTCCAGACCACATGGTCTGTCAACAATGGTATAGATGCCAACGAGGTAGGAGTCCCTTTCTTGTTGCTGTCATGTAATATCTTTGTACATGCTGTTATCTGCCTTCAAGGAACTTCACAGCACTGTTTTCGATGGAGTTTGAACAATGAACTCTGCTCTAAAATTCATTCCCAGCCCTTTGAAGCCGTAATTGTTTGTGCACAGCACATGGTTCCCTGTACTCCATCAATTGATAGTGTATTGAAATTCAAAAGAGGGTGACTGGTGGCAACACAGTCCATTCACTAATTACTTATCAGTGTCACACCTCATTACATCTGTCACAAATCCCCAGCTCCTGCATGACTTCCCTGATGAGTTGCGGGCCGATATCGCCATGCATCTGAATAAGGACATCCTCCAGCTGCCGGTCTTTAAGGGGGCCAGCCGCGGCTGCCTGCGCTCACTCTCTCTTCATATAAAAACCTCATTCTGTGTCCCGGGAGAGTACCTCATCCGTCAGGGTGATGCGCTGCATGCCAACTACTTCGTCTGCTCTGGCTCTCTAGAGGTGCTGAAGGATGGCATGGTGTTGGCTATATTAGGTCTGTATTGTTGTCAGATTGCATTTTTTGCATGATGTTTTTGTATTTGTTTTTTGGGGGGTTTTTTTGGTACTTTAAAGTGTAACTGGGAATTTATCATCTTTTGGATTTTAGGGAAAGGAGACTTGATTGGCTCAGACCTGCCTGGAACAGACCAGGTAATCAAAACCAATGCTGATGTGAAGGCGCTTACCTACTGCGATCTCCAGTACATCAGTGTGCGTGGCCTGAAGGAGGTGCTGGAACTGTACCCCGAGTATTGCAGCGTGTTTACCTCCAACATCCACAACAACCTCACCTATAACCTCCGTGAAGGCAGCCAGGACGAGGTACTAAATACGCACAAAAAACGTGTGTTGATTCTGTATTCTTGAGCACAAGCATCACAACTCTGTGACGCTACCTTGTCAATGTCAGTGTTATATCTATGCCATGAAGAATTAAGACACGAATGAAGATAAAAGCAGTTACAAGTTTAAACTAGCAAGTGGCAAATGCTTCTATTTTCAATCCACATGGGTCCAAATCTTCAGCTGCTATTCTGCAATCGTTTTAACAATCCAAACCCAGATATTGAACGATTTTAACCTTAGAAAATAAAAGTAAAAGGCTTCATTGGATATTTAGTTGAACCGTACAAACAAGGCAGATTTAGTTTTTCATGTGTGACTGACAAAACTGACAAAGATCTCCAAGGACATCCGCAACCTCCCCTTCTCAACCATTGTGTTTTGTGCTTCAAGCATTTCTCTTTGTCAAATCTGGCTTTTCTCGTTGGCTTTAATCATTTTTTTTTCTCTTTTTTCCTAAGTTGATTTGTTTAGTTTGGGGTGCGATAGGCATCTGTGCTGGTTGTGTTAATTAGCGGATGTCTTTTTGTCAGTCAGGCTCAAGGAAAACAACTTTAATTGTATTAATGAGCACTTTAAAGCAGACTGATTGTGTTTGGTAGACTTGTTCAGTGAGGCGACATCAAAGAGCAAAATGGCACCTTTACGTAACCATTGCATATATATATATAGCAGAAATACCTGTGACCTAAGAATGAATGTTTAGTTATGCAGAAACCGTTTATGTGTTTAAACATTAGTAAAGTTATGTTTTCTGAATTAGACAGGATTCCCTGAAGCATGGCTGATCTTGAGTACTAACACTTCTCTCACACCATCTGCTCAGGGTTTTTGCTCAAACACAAAGCCAGGGGACAGCCACCCCCCCTGTAAGGATGAAGGAATTAGCTACCTAAAGGCCAGACCATACACACACACAGTTGTACTGGTATCATCAGCATCCTCACAGTGAGTCTTTTTAAAATGGGAATTCCTCTAGGAAGGGAGGTTCTTTAACTCGTGAGTGTAACTTGTGGATTATATACTGACTGCACAGTAATCAGTCACTTGTAGTGTAACAGTGCCAAATAAACAGATTGTAGGAATCCTATTACAATATAAGGTATCCACAAGGGACTACTTTATCTTCTGTAATGGAGAAAAAGCAGAATGCCAGATGGAAAAAGACTAATTTGAGCTTTTGTGGCTGCGCTGTCAGTGAAATTATTTTTAGCAGTTTTTTAGGGAAAAATGGGACAGTTTTTATTTATTTCAGCTGGAGAAACTAAAAACATCCACTGCAAGTCAGATACACTGAAATTGTAATCATCAGCCAATTATACAAAGAACTAACTCTCTATAATGGTATTATTATAAGTTTGCTATTACATAAATCACTCCAAAGCGTTTGTGGTGAACCTGCAGCTCTCACTGGCTTTATGGAAGATTACACTGCATAGTTACTTTAGTTACTTAAAGCATCAGTTATTTACCCAGCCTGCATCTTGCTTCACCTCATAGCAGAAAATTCTTTAAAAATGCCGCGCACTCTACCGACTCAACAACGAATGGCAGACTTACTTTCAAAACATTAACAGTAAAAGTAATGATGTGTCAGAGTTGTCAGGTTTAAGGTCAGGTTGAATGGTTTGTTGTAATTGGGGTATAAGACCCAGGAGTGATGCTTATTTCTTAAGGGAGGTGAGCTTTGAAAGATCAGGGATGACTGCGCTGTCCTGGGCAGAGTGGGAAGGTCACTCCACCACCGGGGATCCAGCAGAGTGTCAAAATTTGTTGGGCTATAATGACCGTGTCGCCACAGGGAGGGTTAAGTAGTCTGTAGTCATGGCGTGTGAAGAACAAGCCGGTCGGTCTGAGTTATAGGGATGTGGCTTTAACAAAGTTGATAAAGGTACCCGCTGCTAAGCAGTGATGACAGTATACAAAAATAATATTAGTTATTAGGCACAAGTTTTTAGCAAGACAATACCAACCTGTGGAGTGCAGAGTGCAGAGACAACTACTATCTTAGATGACCTACTCACAGGCCTCATTAACGTCTCTGGAAGTGCAATGTTCCACCGTGAGAGCTCATAGACAGCTCTCTTTGGGTTTTCTAGATATCTCTGTTTGCAATTAACTGAATTAATTTACTCTGCAGAGTGTACTGCTTCAGTTTTATTTTAACTTGTTGTACCAGATAAATTCAGTTTTAGATTTTCTAGACTATAGAAGTAAAAGGAAAGGTTCCCTACTATGCAAAACCCACTCTACTTACTTGACAAACAGATACAGTGTATAATTTTATAAGTCAGTCAGGTATAATTTGCTGCTTCAATCCCTTTTTGTACAAGATAGCATGCTTGTGACTCAAATTCCCAGGATCCCTTGTCCCTGCAAACCTACTTTGCTATGTGGGACACCTGTTGCATTAGTGCTCTTTAATTGACTTAGATGTTCATTTAATGTAAGTTAAAACCAATGTATCTCACTGGCTGGTTAATTATGCCATATTGCTCCAGGGTTAGTTTCCTTATGAGTTTGCCCCTGTTTTCAACAGATTCACGCAGGTTTTCCCTGCTCCTCCCACATAGCACCACTTTTTTTTCTTTTGTTGTGCATCAATGAAAGATTAAATTTAATTCACATCCTCGCTGGTTTTCCTCATCAAAGAGCATCGCTGGCATGATGTTGCTAGAATGGCAGGCTGTGGCTTGTGCTGTCACATTAGCCATGTTGTCAGAAGCACATTTTTCGCACACGAGGGAAGGACTCTCGCTACCACAGCTTTATTTGCCACCCAGCTGGTGACTATGCTAAGTTGCTAAAAATTTCTAGCAATGCACACACACACACACACACACACCAGGGAAAGACAAACTTCCCCTGGAATCCCGGCACAATCGAGCGTAGAAAGAAGATTGAGCGTGTAATTCAGCTCATGTGGCAATGGCTGCATCGCTGGCCAAGTTCATTTAATTAGTGGCACCAGTGGATGAAAGAGAGACTAACAAATTTGAATTTTAGACACCTTTGCTACAGAAAAGTAATCAGTGAAATGTATTCATTTTTTGGGATTTCACGGCAACAGTTAATCTAAAATGTTCAGGGTTTGATACACAGGAGGCTGAATGAATAAATTAATGTATTATGCCTTTCTTCCTTTCTTGTGTCTTTCTTTTTTGTCACCGCAGGGCCTCAGAAGATTTTCAAAGTCACCGAGGCTTTCCCATGTGAGTTCAGTGCAAATTCAGTATCCTTCTAGTCAGGTTTCACATATTCAGATTTCCTTAACATACCTGTAAGTTATAATAAATATACAACGGCTGGTATTGAATTTTAATCTACAGCTGGCAGGGCACAGCTGTTGTCACTACCTGTGCTGTGTATTTTTGAGATTTCATCCACCCATGTTTTTCTGGAACACTGGTGGTTTAGGGGGACTTGCAAAAGGACTTCCCCTAAATAAAAGCAGCTCAGTCTCTCGAGTTGGCCCACTAACTGGGTCAATACCTCCTTTAATGGGAACTCTTATGATCTACTTTGCTTACTGTGGACTGAACGTATCATTCTGCTTTATTGCTGTATCATTAAAACACTATTTACAGTGCTCACTTTGTCTCTTTTAAACGGTTGTGTAATACAGTTCTGTATGCAGAAGTGTGTAAAGCACAGCACATTTCTAACATTATTAAATGAATGATGGGCATACTGTCAAGTGTAAATACATAATTGTCCTCATCAGCAGTTTTAAACCATATTAGATGTTTAAAAGTTGACAGATTGTTCGGGTAGAAAAGTGAAGTACGTTTTTATATTTTAGTTTTGTTTTATTATCTTTGTTATAAAAAGATCAAGCAAAAAGTCTTCTTTGATTTTAGTTATGCATAAATAAATAAATATCTAATATGTGTTTTTACGAAACACATAGGAGCTGAATATCAGGCCTGGATCTGAATTTATTCTTGCTTTAATTTAATATAGATTTTTCAACATTCAACTTTTTATGTATATTATATACAGTAGAAGCTTTTTCTCTGTCACTGAGGAAAAAGGAAATAAATAAATAAATTTTCCTATTCACAAGTTAAAATTTCTAGTTGTCTTAAAATCTGGTAGCATTAAATTTCAAGATTTTTGTCGATTTTTAGTTATTTTCTAACACCAAATGTAATCCAGACCAGAGTCTGCATTACTTACCCTGAGAAGAAGCCTTCCAAAAATTCATGAATCTGGATCCAGATGTGACTCAAAGAGTTTACCAGTTAACTAAGCCAAGCCAAAGCCCCATATCAGGTAAAACTATCAAACAAATACACGACCCAAAAGCAAATAGGTCTTCTTAGTGATCTTGCTAACAAGTAAACCAAATCAACCTACAACCTCCTTGGCAGAGCTAACTACCACGACTTGAATATATATATGCACGAATGTTTTTATTTTACTATTTTCAGGGTGGACAGTTTAGTTGCTAACTCTCCATACTGTCTTTTCTTTTTGTGCAGGAATCCAGGCTTCCTTCTATTGTGGAAACCAAGACCGATGACCCTGACGACTCCTTCCACCTCTCTCCAGCCACGCGCTCCCGCCGCAACCTCCTGCTGCCCAACTTCACCAGCCCCGTTCGCCGCACCTCCCTGGGGAACCTGCTCGGGGACGAGTTGCGGCAGTTCAACGCCCTGCGACGCTGCCGTTCGCCGAACCTTAGCCGTGGCTTTCTCGGACAGAGCTCACCTCAGCCGCCTTCAAAAAAAGAGCACACGACCCCTGTGTCAGCCCCGACCTCGACCGCAACTGAGGGAGAGTCAGGAGCTGAGCAAAAGCCTACAAAGCTGCTCATTCCAACTGTCACTTGTTTCGTGCCGCCGGATCTTAGTCCCAGGTATTAGTGATATTTAATTTCAGTCCTCAAGCAGAAAATAAGTAAAATGCAAAGGCTAAATTAATGTCATACAATTCAATGCAGTTTAATAACAATATACACTAAAGTAACTAAATTGTGTACTTTATGACTGTTCTATTTGTTTTGATGGTACATAAGGAGCAGAACATTGTTTTTCCTTCTACTTCAAAACAATTTCACACTGATTTCTTGAATGTTTATATAGTCACCTTAATTTTAATACAGTCATAGTATCTCCAACAACATCTGAATGAGGCGTTGCAGTAATGGACTGAGTAGAAAGCTGCAGATGGAGTGTATTTGCATTGTATATTTCAACAGATGCTATTGCATTTCATAACCATCACACCTTATACTCCTGATCCAGCTATCTGTATTCATAATGCATCCCTAAGTCATTCAGTAAGTTCTAGATATGGGTAAGTGCTGGTTCACAGAGCTCAGGTGTCCGCCCCTCCAGACTTGAGCTGCTGTCTTCATGTTCAAACCCACATGGGCGTCTGCCAGCAGCAGCTCTCATGGCACATCGCTCAGTCGTCTCTTGGCTCCAGTGATAATTGAAAAAGCTCTACTGTTACATTAACTCCGGTCTCCCTCCTCGTCACCCCTCTCGCCAGGGTTGTAGATGGCATAGAAGACAACGGGAGTACGTTCCATTTCAACGTGGAGCACAGCGGGCCTAATGCCAGCTCAGAGAGCAGCAGCACCCAAGGTAAGCCAAACCACCCACAAGCTGCTAGGGTCACCTGGGTGCCAGATGGCTGGAGGTAAACTCAGGAGTTCAAATAGTGGATACCACAAGGCAGGTCTGCCTGCTTTAGGGGAAATATGAGAGCGCAGCAGAATGAAATGACAGCCAGGTGTCCACAGAGTCAGGGAACATGTTAAAGGACAACTGAGGTCAAAGCAGGGCTCTGGCCATCTGACTTCAATCTCCACGCATGGTTGCTTTCCTCCTAGGATTACTATCAGTTTCAGTTCAGTAGAGATTCAGCTAATTTGCTTATTAAAGGGAGTGCTTTAGAAGCATAGTCTTGCAACTTGCATCTCTTTAGCTCCACTTTGGCGATCTCCAGTTTCTGTTTTGATTGCATACAGTTATTCCTGTCTGCTTACTGTCATCATCTTCTTGCTTGTGGACACTATCATACTAGACCAAGGTTATATAGAAAGCCTTTCCTTTCCTTTTCCTTAAGTTTAAAGAAACTTTTTACAAAGACTGCTAAACCAGGATAAAGTTAAGCACTGTGTAATAAAATACAATGTGCAGCTGTATTACATTGCATAATATTAAAAGGTGTTCCAAATATCTGTTGCATTATGCACTCCAGCAGAACAGCACATTAAACTTTCTATACACCTCATTTTAAAAAAAAAAAGAAAAGACGGACTAAATTAAATGAAAAAAAAAAAACACTTGTCTCCTTTTTTACAAAGGAATAAGGAAATGTTAGATACCTGTCACACCGAACACTCTAAGCGAAGGATTACTTATTTTTGTCCATTATAAAAAAAAATATGTTTCTATTTTAGGGATTTAAGTGAAATTTGGATGATGTTTTACAGAGAAATTTAAACATACATAGTTACACATGCATGTATAACTTCCATCAGTATATACTGGGGTCATGCTTTATATTAAAATTGATCAATCCTCCCGGGAGCTAAAACACCTCCTATTTTTCTTCTCCTCGTTTCTCCAGAAACCACACAAAATAATCCTGCTCTGCTCCTGGAGACGGAGGAGGTCAGGCAGAGCATCAGTCAACTCAACCTTCAGGTGAGCTACAGCGTCTTAGCCCAAATTAAAATTGATAGCACTGAGGATAATGTAGCCCTGAGTGTGAATTCTCACAGATCCAGAGTTTTTTGCTCTGTGCACTCCCTCTTATTATCATACATTATGTCTTTGGTAGTGACTGAAAATTAAACAGAGAAATGCAACAAAATCTGTCTTATTTTATGCTGTATATAAAAAGCAAAAATTATAGAATCACAAGCTTTACTTTTTTTGTTACAGAGATACATTTCTAGCATCTCATCTACTATCGGCCTGCTTGATGTATGTAAAGGAAAAATATAAAGTGAGATGAAGCGGACTTGATGCGAGCCTATACCTCAGTCTCCCCCTGCTTTCTTAATCTGAATGTAAATAGAGCGAAAGCAGGTGTAGCAGGAGTATCCAGATGGGTGCTGTCTGAAGTCAATATTAATTAATCAGCAGGGCACTTCTGCAATGCAGAGGATGGCTGGTAGTGCTGACTCGACAATCTAAAAAATAGTTGACAACCTCTCTCTACTTGTGGCCCTTCTGTCCTGCATCTCTTTATTTTGTTCATTTTTAGCTTTCTGTCTAATTTATTCCCTGCTAGGATCACTTCCCTGCTCTTTGTCCTTGATTTCACAAGTGCTTTAGAAAACCTCTCTTCAAGAGAGGGTTTCAACTATTTTATTGTCCTTGGAAGGTCATCAAAAAGTTATAGCTGGACAACAGCCTGAGAGAAGCTGATTAATTTACTAATCTCCTAGTGCTGACGGCAATAGAAACGTATCATTTGGTACCTTAATGTTTCCCCTGAAAATCTGACTACATTGAATATGTTGCGAGTCTTTAAATGTCACATGTAAACTTTAAGTGCTCTCTACACAGATGGGCACGTTAAACCAGGAAGTCTCTGAGCTCACCAAGAGCCTGCACCACATGATGCACATCCTCCAGGCGCACGTATCTTTTCATCACTACAATGCCTCTTTCCCCTCCCATCCATGTGGTGTCCAAATGGCGTCCAACTCCCCCAGAGCCTCCAACAGCAGCATGCCTTTTAATCATGGTTCAACCTTTCACCTCCATAACGTTCCCGGGAGCCACTATTCCCACCAAAGTGCCCCAGCCGCTGGCCACTGCAGCTGCAGTGGAACTTCTGAAATGCAAACCGAGAGCCACCAGCGGCCTCAGTCCTGCAGTCCACCTGCTAACCCCTGTCCGACACTCTCTGCAAAATCTTCTCCTAAATCTGTCCCGTGTCATAGCTCTGAGAGCATGACTACACACCTGTGGACCAGCCCATCACTTCTTAGCATCAGCCCAAGCTTCCATGGAGGAAGTCCAGGGCTTCCACCTCATGCTGGACATGAAGACAACAGACCCCTTGGTGCTAGCTTGACCACCATCAGTCAGTCCCAGCCCACTTTGTGCCTGCAGCCTCCCAGTGATAGTGATGAATACTCTTGCCTTTTGTCCAGTGTCCCTACAGGAATGTCCACACACAGCCTGCTGGACACATCGCCCAGTTCTTATGCCAACCTTAATCCTTTAAAAGCCTCAAATGAGGCCATGTGTGTCCTGATGTCAGCCCAGCCATCTCACCCTCTGATCCAGGATACCTCAATCTTCCAAATTAAGGATTCAAACTCCTCTCTGCACCCTGTCTCTTCCTCTCCGCCCACATTACCATGCCAGCCTTTTGGCAGTTCTGTGGATTCAGGATCATTACAATCTGATGTTATTGAGCCCCATCTCCCACTAGGTGACCCATCTGCGGTGGAGCACACCAGTCTGGAATGCCTACTGGGGAACACAGGCTCTTTGGAAAGCAGGGACAGTGAAAGTGCATCATCACGAAGGTCCAGCATCGGTGTTCAGACACAGAGCACAGAGCAGTCATGGTGCCTGGACCTCACGGATTAATATTCCCACAACTCAGCAGCAGCCTGGAACAAAGCAGAACCGAACATGAAATTTCTAACATGTAACTTCTTCATGCAACAGTGTTTTCTGAGAATTGGCAAAGACTGTCAATGTGTGCTCTGTTTCCCAGACTTTTACTTCCCATGCTCCCTTATTGCTCAAACTCAACGCAATTTACACTATTTCTATGCAAATGCATGTATTTTTTGCTTTATTTTGGCTTTACTGAAGTGTGTCTAAAAAAAGGATAAAGCTCACGACAGTGGGTTCCAGTATATATACTGTATATTTTTTCCAACATCTTCAGAGCAACTTGCAGTTGATAATACCTGTTACCTCCTTGCATGGTAAAGTAATTTATTCTTTTTCCTACGGAAAAGGTTTCCAAATTAATGTGTAAGCATTCTACATGACAACCAGTTGATTGTGTACACAGGCGCTGTATTTATGTGGCAGATAGGTCAGAATGATTTACTGTTTTAAGAATACAGAGGAACAAAATTGAGACATGCCTCACTTTGCATGTAGGAAGTAGAGTATCTGCATCACACAGAGTAGATTGTTTAGTGTTTTAATTGAATGTCTTTCTCAGTTCAGCCTTCTGGAGGTTTTTTGTGTGAATATTTGGACAATAAGTATCTAATATCTAAACTCCACCAACCGGTACACAGTACTTACTTATGATTTCAGTTATATTTATGTTAGTATCTCCTTTTAAAGCAGTCTTAAAACTCCTTCAAAATGTCCTATTTTTTCTCACTGAAGCATTAAATAGATCAAAACAATGCAAAAGAAAAAAAAATCTTCCTCAAGCATTTACAATAAGCACATCATAGCTGCTCATAATTTAAACATAAATAAACAGATTTAGCTTTAAAGAAAAAAAAATAAAGTGGGTCCCATTAAATATTTAAACCGGTCTTAATTTACGAAATATAAATACCTCCGAGGGACAAAAAGATGAACTTATGAAACTTATAGAATATTCAGACTATTCAGAAACTTTTTGAATGATTTCTTTCTGGCTGACAAAATAAATATGCAGAAAATGTGCGACTGTGTCCTTTGCTGTTGTGTCACACTTACCACTGTTTATGCAAATGATATTTCAGAGACAGAAAACATGTCAGAATAACCAGCATAGCGTGTGCTATATGTGACTGCTTAGTTGCAATAAGCCATCAGCAGTCAGGAGACCAGCATAAGCTTTGCTTTTGGAAGGAAAATTGCTTTGGGATTATTTAAGGAGAAAATACATTTACCGGTTATTTGTGTCAAAGCTTGAGAAAAAAGGAAAAGGCAGAAACTGGATTATTTTTCACTGAATTTTCTTGGATTTGGATTATTATGTTTTGTTGTTGTATGACAGGGTTTTTTTTGTTGCTTTCAAATCTCATGGTATTGCATACCTATACCAGTGTACAGACTTTTATATGCCAAGAAAAGTCATGTTTTTGAAGTTTTCCTCAAACGTTTCCTGTTTAGTTATAGGTGATTAGTACTGATACCCGAAAAAGACCAGAGCTCACAATTAACAGACATCCCTCATCCATCCTTTCGCTTATCCTTTTCAGGGTCACGGGGGGTGCTGGAGCCTATCCCAGCTGTCATAGGGCAAGAGGCAGGGTACATCCTGGACAGGTCGCCAGTCTGTCGCAGGGCCAAAAAACCATTCGCACTCACACCTATGGCAATTTGGATTTTTCAATTAACCTATCCCCACAAAGTGCATGCGTTTGGACTGTGGGAGGAAGCCAGAGTACCCGGAGAAAACCCACACAGAAATACCCCGGCCTGATGGTGGAATTGAACTCAGGATCTTCTTGCTGTGCGGCAGCCGTGCTAACCACCATGCCACCATGCTGCCTACTAATAGATATCCCTGTATTTGTTAATTTAATTTTATTATGACACTGGAAATTTGATGATTTTCTTGTCTGATTATTTCTTAATAATTAAGTTAAATTTGCATCCCAGAGTTTAGCAAAATGAGGCACGGGAGGGCTGCAGCAATTCATCTTTGAAATAAACGGCTTCACGTTTGATAACTTTGAAGAGAGGATTAAAGAGGAAAAAATTTGTTTTTTTTGAAACTCGAATGTGTCCACAAGTTGAATGAAATTTCAGACGAGCACAGAAGATCACAAAGTCAGCACCGTGCTTTCTGAAAAGAAGAGGATTTGCAGCTGCTGTGTGTCTCATTAGGGCCTTTGAATGCAGAGCTGGTTTATCCTTGTCCTTGCTCGCCACTCAATCTGATTATATAAGGTAATGTACAATAATTGTATTTTTCGAAAGGAACTGTTGATGAAACTTCCCAGACAAGAAAATAAGTTAAAAAAACGATCGTCTTTGCTGATTGGAACAGTGTAACACCTCATATCTACATTTTAATGTAAATTTTATTCAAGATACGTTACTGTTTCATTTTGACCTATGGTACAAGCATTCATGATTCATTTTTTTTTGTCTCATGTTTGCAGGCTCAATATTAACACTTTCTAACAGAGGCAAAAGTTGTTTAACAGGAAAATCTGTTGGAAAATGTTGGAATATGACATAATTCCTTCGACAGCGTATTGTGTATTCCCTGTAAGTTGTGTCAGAGTGTGTTTTCCCGGCACCCACCATGTTTGGCCTTGATAAGTCAAACAGATGAGGAAAAACCAGGTGAAGATGTTCTAGGTGATATGTAACTGACCATGCAAAAGCAATGCAACAATTACACAACAGGTCAGGAGAATTGTCTGTTTACACTTTATACGTGTCCTCAAATCATGTTGTTACTTAGCACTGCATATGTTGTTTTTGCAAATCGAACAATTGGTGTGCAAATATATTTCCACATATATTTGCACGTTCTCTTGATGAGTCAAGTGGTGTCGCAGTGTGTTTTTGCAGCATCACAGTCTGATCTTGATATTTCACTCTGTGTTTGTGCAAAAACCCACATGAAGTTTTGAGTTAATGATACACTGGATTTTCATCAATTGCACAACAAGATCAAATAAAAAAAGAAGGATGAAAACCCAGCTGACACACATTTGAGGAATCTCTCTCTAGAAGGATCATTCATCAGGTGGGATATGTTTGTCCTTCAATATGTAGATTGTGGAGGAGCTTAAATAGTTTAATCTTCTCACATTTATACCCTTTTCTTCATACAGAGATTGGTGCAGTAAGGCGAGGCATCGTGAAGACATAAAGACTGTGATTGTTGCTGTTTTGGTTTTGCTGGTTGTCAGCCATAGTGTGTTAAGCTGCAGCCTGTTTTATATATGCATTATTTTTCATATCTGTCATTTTGACTCTACAACTGTTCAGTACAAATTTTGATTTTTTTCTATGTACTGTATTTAAAATATTGACTGTAAAATGCTGGTCTCCAGTGATTAAACCCAATTTGTTTCTTAGTCCAGGTCAAGCTCTGAAGTGTTACTGTGGAGCTCTGAGGCAGTGTTTAACCTCTGTGGAGACCTGCTATGGCTTTAACAATGTCTGCACCAGCGCCATGATTTATGCAGGATCTAGTAAGTAAAAGTCCTCATTTGGTTTACTGTGCAGAAAAAAAAAGAAAAAAATGAAATCAGTTACAATATATGTTTTCATACCACCTTGTTTTCCTTGTTTCCACAGCTCCCAGATATTTCAAAGGTTGCATGAAGTCAAATGACTGCAGGATAATGAATCAGCCCGGTGTATCATCTGCCACTTGCTGCTCAACTGATCTGTGCAACCGATAAATGCCTGTAAACACATTTACTGTCATGTAGTGTGCATTCTGGTGTTCTCATATTAAAGAACAGTTTATTTCATCTTTTGCTTTTATATCAGTTCTTTTTTTTATTTTTTCCACATCGCTTCTCTTGGGTTTTTTTCTTAAATGACAACATCGCTTCATAACAATAATGTTTTTGCATTATTAGTTAAGTTATTTATTGAACACTAGGTTTTTTAATGGCAAATTTACAGAGGTGCTCATCAAGAAATATGGTTTGTCAAAATAAACATTTCTGATTTTACATTTAACCTTACCAAAAAATTGAAATACTGAGACATTAAAATATGAATTAAAATTTTCAGTCAGTCAAAAGTTTGTGCTTTAGCCACAAGCGAGAAGCTATATTTAGATCATTATAATATCCTTTTGTTATTCATGTATTGGGAAAATGCATCTAAGCGTTGTTACATGGGTGTTAGAAAATTAACTAATCTGCAGCCCTCTGAAGGCCTGGAAAGACTAAACAATGAAAATGATCAAAACAAAAATAAATGATACAAACACAAAGAGACTGTTTACATACGTTTGTATACATATTTTAAATAAATATATACAGAGAAAAAACACTGATAATGAGTTGGTATGATGTACTGACTCCAAAAATATACCTCATGCAAAGTATGTTATATTCATGAATTAGTCTTATGCGTAAGAAGGATGGTATTTGAAGTACATGAGGTTATATGTTTATATTTAATTAGCCAACACTAGAGGATTTTTTAAATTGGCTTCATTACTTGACAGAAATTGCATTATGAGTTAAGTGGGATAGAAATTGCAAGGAACAAACGAGACCAGAAGTAAGTTTATTGTTGACCTATGAATAATTAAAAAAGGCAGTATACCTAACAGACAACTTACCAAAGAATCAATTTTAAATTGTATCTTTAGGCATATTGTTACCACCAACCTGTCAAACAAACATATAATTTGTTCCCATTTTTTTAGTGGGATCTATGAAAAATGTCAAAGTTAACGCAAAACTAACTAGAATTTTGTCATCAACAAAACAAATCCCAAAGAGCTATTAGCTGAAAACGTGACATATCTCAGCACAGTGTCCAGTGAGCCCTTGAAGTAGAGGGAAAATGGACAAATGGAGAAGAAAGAACAAGTGGCAGGCCTAAAAAATATCTACAGCAGGTGAACAGTATCTGAAGGATATTAAGAAGTAGGAAAAAATCCAGCAGACCTGACACATGCATCTGGCCCTTCAGTTGATCCATCTACTGTTTGCTGAAACCTTGTCAGAAATGGTCCCAGTGGATGGGTGGCTGTCGAAAAGCTTTTCTTAATCAAGGCAAACAGGAAGAACAGGCTGAGGTATGCCACGTTACACAAGAACCGGACTGAAAATCAATAGATCTTATGGAGTGATGAATCCAAATTTGAAATTTTTGGTTCAAATCATCATCAGTATGTCCAGAGGAGGTCATGGGAGAGGTACAGCAGTGACACTGTCTACAGCCAACTTTAAACCTTTAAAACTCAGTCGAGGCTCTGTCATGGTTTGTGGCTGCAATTCAGTGGTGTCTGGAACAGTATTGTCAGATTTGAATCTATCATGCAGTACTATCTAGAAAACATCTGATTGGGAATTTTGAGCATTACAATGATCCCAAATACACTGCCAATGCAGTAAAAGCATAGATTGAAAACACACACACAGACAGTGTAACATTGTCAGTTGTGGATTGGGCTCCCCAGAGTCTGGACCTTAATATTTTTAAAGCAGTTTTGGACCATTTTAACAGAGAAAAGAGCAAAAAGGCAGCCAACATCCAAAGAAGAGCTTTGACTGTCCTTCAAGAAACCTTCAACTTTGCCAAATTCTAAATAGTGTTTTAAAAGGTTATGTTTTAGTTGGGGGGTTGTTTTTTTTAATTTCTTCCCAATTCCACATTAACACATCATGATTTCTTTAAAACACATTTTTGTTATTTTTTAGTGTTTTTATTAATATTCAAAGTTTGAAAGATTTGTTTTTCGGACTTTTTCATCTGTTTGTTTATGTTGTAAAACAGCTTCTCTAATTGATTGCTTACTGGAAATCTTCAGGGACACACTGATCTGAAAATGTCCCTTATGATTGGATTGGTATTTCCAAGATCAATAACAAATCTTGAACCTAAATAATTCCCTATATTTGAAGAGATTTAATCATGTTCTTTATAGCCTGTTACAAATTGCTCACCTGTTTGTTTATTTATTTATAGTGTTGGAACAAATTGGCTGATTGCGCTTTATACGTGTCTTCAAATCATGTTGTTACTTAGCACTGCATATGTTGTTTTTGCAAATCGAACAATTGGTGTGCAAATATATTTGCATGTTCTCTTGATGAGTCAAGTGGTGTCGCAGTGTGTTTTTGCAGCATCACAGTCTGATCTTGATATTTCACTCTGTTTGTGCAAAACCCCACATGAAGTTTTGAGT
>VUQR01001142.1:5306-25528 GCA_015108515.1 Hemichromis elongatus
TAAAAATTTTTTTATTTTTTTTTTTTTTTTTTTTTATTCTCATACACTCACCACTTGCTCCAGAAGCTCAAAACGTCTTTTAAAAACGCTTGATATGTTGGTCAATTATCAACTGGATGACAGCTATGCAACCCAACACTGAAGATAATATCAAACAAGTAAACATAACTAAAAATTGCACTCAAGGCAACAAACAGTATTTGTATTAATATATAAAAACATCATTTATCCCATCACCTATGTATGTTCTGATGTTTCTCAATACCTTTTTGTCACATAAAATCAATATAGACAGGGCCCACAGCACCGCCCGTTTTGGAGAAAAGTCCAAGTTGCTTCTGTTTTTCAAGCACGTGTGATTGGCATGTATGCATTTACGAGCTCAATGCTAAACATCTCCTGCTGCTATTTGTTAAAAAATAGGCCCTAAAAAAGTAAAAACAAAAGTAAAAACAGCAATAATAAAAAAAAAAAAAATTACTGAAATAATTTATGTCTTTGTACTCTTGTGGTCAACTGTGTTTAGAAATAAACCACTGGTTCACTCTAAACATAGGCACATTTAAAAAAAGAAAGAAAACAAAATACCAAAAAAAAAAAGAACACCATCATTAGACCTTTGTTCTCTATAGTCAAGATGCAATTAACACAATTTATGTCAAGGGAAAAAGATGTTTAAAAAAAAAAGAAAAGAAAGAAAAACAAGGGACAGTCAAAAGAATATATAACAAGATGACAATGTTAAAAATCACGGCAGCAGCAGTAAATTAAAAGTTCCAAAGACTTTTGTTTGTTTTTGCATACAATTGTATCCTTGCTCACATAATAGATGCTTGTAATTACCATAAATATATTGGCAAATGGAGCATGGTTTATATGGTTGAAGGACTTGCCACTTAGCTCACAGTTACTCAATATATATAACTTTATATATCTTCAGTTTTGGCAAATAGATGGAAATAATTCCTCTTGTATGATTCGGAATGAAAGACGAGTTACAGATGGACTGGCGTCCTAAAATGACTTTGATAAACTGGAGAAACACAGAAGTCAATTCTCCAAAGGTTTGCTTTGCTTCTACCCAAGGATGATGATAAAAAGAAACATTTTCCTCTTCAGTATCCTCTTTTTATTTGCCCCACTGACACCTGTTGTGACCAGTGTGTTTTCTTTACAGTGTATTATACACTTAATGGGGGTGGGCAGGCAAAAGGGTGCAGAGCAAGTGGAGGGTTTGCAGTTAATCAGGACTGGCATTGAGCTGCTCTTGGCTCAGACCATGGCACGGTATGGTCCCTGCATCTTGAGGAACTGAATGATGAAGGAAGGGCCTCCTGCGACAATCTGGGGTGGCAGGTGGGTGAGGGGACAGTTCTCTATGCTCATGATGGACAGTTTACTGCAGAGGGCCAGCTCAAATGGAAGGCTGTGCAGGTTGGGGTTGTCGTTGAGGTACAGTTCCTCCAAGTTCTCCAGTGTGCCTGAGGACAGACATTATGCAGTGTTAGTTAAACCGTATACTGTCATCCAAGGAAACTGTCTAGGTAAAATACAATTTTTAGGAAGAAAAGAGACCATCGTGACAGCTCCTTTATCTAGTGTGATATTAGTTTTGAGACACTTTAGCACACATGAAATAGCAAATGAGGTAAGAATAAGTGCAAATAATCCCAGCCAGCCAAAAGCTCAGGTTTCAGACTGGGTTCCGACATGTTTTAAAATTTTTGGATCTTCAGGTTTTAGAGAGAAGATATCCTTAATGTGGTCATCTCTGTTAGACACTCCTGGCTCTGAGCAAAAAGGCCTCACCAAACTATTGTTTAAAAGAACAACCAACAAAAATAAACTTAGGCCTGTGTTAGGCCTCCTGCTTTTAGCCCTTCTAATTAGAAGGATGAATTGAGGGGCAGCACCAAAGTGCAGTTAAAGATAATACAGATTATTTTGAAGTAAAGTGTCCAAAGCTGCTGTAGTATCTAACTTCACGAATAAAAGTATTTTATTTATATTGTAACATATTTCCTTTTAATGTTTTGCAATGAACTTCACTGATCATGATACATAAGGCTACAACTAATAATAATACTGACTGTCAGTTAGTGTCATTTTGAAAGGGCAACAACACCATTCATTCATATTAGAAAGACCAAATTAAACCAAGCTCAGGAAAAAATCATTAATGGCCATTAAGAGGCAAGGAAAGACGGCTACACTATGGGCTGACCTCCAATTTTCATTAGTTATAGAAAGTGTAAGTCTTACAAACTATAAATGCCGCAATGGTAATGCTTCAAAAGAAAATATACATGCCTCTGTACCACAATAACCTACTTCTTCTCTCTGCCTAAACACTCTAAAAATACAATAACCTTTAGCTTCTTTACCCACTCATTTTAATCTCTGGCTTAACGCAACAGTAACAAACCTATCCCAATTGGACACGTCACTGTGAGGAAGGGTCAGAGGTGGGACATACTGTGCACTGTTAAGCTCTTAAACCCTAATGTTTCGCTTAGCTTTTATGGGAAAATCATGGTTAAATGCATTTGCTTTGTCATAAAGGAGTTTTTCAGAACGGGTATAGGAGTACTGACCAATCTCCTCAGGAAGGTGTTGCAGCAGGTTCTCCCCCAAACCCAGATGAGTCAAGTTGAGGAGGTGGCCGATTCCTCTGGGTAACATGGTCAGCTGATTATTTGTCAACACCAGTTTCTGAAATGAAGGTAGAGACAGCACAATGAAACTGTACAAAAGCTTCCGATTCCACTGTATGCCACAGCATTTACCAGCTGGAGACCAACTGTGGATGATTATCTAATGTGTAGACAGGCTGTCTGGTAATTTGCTCCTTAAAACTAAAGTGATTTCTATGATGAAGGATTAAGATCTCAGCTTTTAAGATCATTGAAACAATTGTATTATTAATGTTAGAACGATTAAATGTCAAAACTTCCTGGTTCTGATTAAACCTTTATATACAACAAAGATCGGAGCAACCAGACAACTGTATTCATGGAAGACTTACCTGTAAATCTTTAAGATAAGCGATTTCATTAGGTAGACATTCCAACTTGTTTTCCTCCAAGTCAAGCTCCCTTAACTTTCTCAAATTCCCAATACCATGTGGTAACTTCTTGAGAAGATTATTGGACAATATTAACACCTGTAAAGACAATGAGATTGTTTTTATTAATTAAGGAACAAACAAACAAAAACAGCAGACAGCTTGGCACTATTAAATATAACAATTCACAGAAATGAGCAATTAAGTAACACAAAGATGTGAATTGTATTATTAAGGCAAATGAAAATCCTGTTTCAACTTACACTGAAAATTACACACACAAAATACCCCCCCCCCCAAAACAACCCCAAAACAACAGGGGCTGATACATGTTTGATAAATTACTAGCCTCAAAGATAATAAGAAAACTATTCCCAATTTATTATGAATCTGTGCAAAATATGATCTCTTGGATATTGTGCTGAGAACTAAAAATCACACTACATCTCTGTATGAAAGACTCACCTCCAGAGAAGCAAGACCACAGATGTCCTCTGGGATCTTAGTCAGCTGATTGGTGGCCAGGTTAAGTTCAACCATGCTAGTCCATGTACCAAAATCCAAAGGCAGTGCTGTTAACTGGTTGTCCTGGGCGAAGAAAAAGAAATGGCTTTATTAGCAAAATAACTGACAACTCAGTGAATCAACAAGAGGGTGTGCAGACTGATGGATTACATTAGATATGCTTCCTAAAATAAAATGTCAATTTGTTTAATGATTCTATGAACTTTTATTGTTCTACCTCAGTTTTATTAGAACTAGTGTAAAAACAAACTTTCCAAAAGTGTAGAATGTCAACAGCCAAGAAGAGAGAATTTCTCATGTCAGATTTTTTTTTTCTAGTTTAAAATGAAATGAAAATATTTTAACATGTCACAGCACAGATTCAATAATGATGTTTGAATTCAATTTAGCTCCCTGAGTTTCAGCCTCCTAGCATTGCTAATGCTGGCTCACAGTCACAGCTTACTGGAACACTTGACTATAACAGAGCCATTTTCCATCTGGGCCTTTCTTTCTACGCGAAGTCAAATATATCTGCGGTAAAATCCGGGCTTAATATTCACCAGTTTTATTATCTTGTGATATGTTACTACAATCAGACTTTGGCAAAAAATAAAAAATACAGCAGACAAAATTGATATAATGTAAAGATATTACAAACGTGTAAATATACCTTCATGTTAAGCTTGCTTAACACTTTTGCCCTGGAGAAGATGCCAAAGGGGATCTTGTTGATACGGTTGTGCTCCATGTTGAGAGAGTAAATGGTTGAGAACTGGGATGGACCACCCACAGGGTACGACTGGAAGCAGTTTCTTGCAAGCGTTAAACTCGTCAGATTGACCAAACTTGACAGCAGGCCCTGACCAAATACAGAAACGGTAGCATGGCAGGAATCATGTGAGCAGGACAGGGCTGTTGGTGTATGCAGTGGTTTTTCCACTGGTCATATTCACTAGTAGACCACAAACATATGTGATGAAAATCCATGGTCTACTTACCTCTGGCAACACTGAAATGTTGTTGTTTTCAAGATTTAGCTCCTCCAGTTCTCGACACTGAGCTAAAGATCTGGGAATAGCTGACAATCTATTGTACCTCAGACCTAAGCGATTTATGCTTGCCAAGTTTCCTGAAACAGCAACCAAAAACATTTTTATAGGGTTTTTTGTACCATTATTAAATGTCGCTGGATTCACAAAATTTTGAAGGGAACAAAACTAAAAAGCATTAAAAAAAATACAAAGTGATGTACAAATGATGTAGTCATATTACCTATAGTCTCTGGGAGGTCCAAAAGCTCATTGTGCTGCAAGTCGAGGTTAGTTATCTGTGTGCAATTTCCAATCTCCTTCGGTAGGTGTTCCAACTGGTTATGGGCAACGTCCAGAGTAATGAGGCTGCATAGCTCCCCTGCAGGAAGATGACATAGAATACATAAACTACTAATTCAGCAAGAGTCTTTTCAATATTATACACTGACCTCACTGACAACTTGTAAGCCTTCTGTCTCATTCCACGTAAAGAGAATGAAAATACAGATTTTTTTTGATTTTTTTTACATTGGAAGAGCCAAGTTAAGAGCAATAACTTTTATATTCACAGGACTACAGTACGTAGGAGAGAACACAGACATTTACACAGACATTAGTTTGTGATTTTGAACTACAGTAATGATCTTTGTAGTACTGCTGGAGCTGAAGGAGACTGTGTATAGGGATGTTGTAGAATTATATAAATAAAAGCATGTTATAAGGCCATCATGGTGTGCACCTTAATTGAAAATTAATACATCTAAAAGTTTCAAACCCGTGGTCAATCACTCCCTTACACTGAAATTTGACTTCGCCAATGAGAAAAAGGCTGCTTTTTGTCTTTCCGTCATCTGAAGAATTTCATCTTTACTCACCTATCTCAGCGGGTAGCTGTTTGATCTTGTTCTCACGAATGCTGAGCATGGTGAGTTTGGATAGGTTTCGGATGTCTTTCTCCACTGTTGTAATGCGATTGAAGCGCAAGTACAGCGTGGTCAAAGATGTCAAACGATAGACGACTGGTGGTATCTCTCTTAGCTTGTTATGCCGGAGGTCAAGCATTCGAAGCTTCTTCAGGGAGTCCAGGGAGTCAGGCAAACTGGTCAGGGAGTTCTCACTGAGGGCCAAAGTGACCAGGCCTGATAGGCAACCCACCTCAGCTGGCAGGCTCTGCAGCTTATTGCTGTATAGGTAGAGTTCAGTCAACTGTGTCAACTCCTTAATGGAAGTGGGCAAAGTATGAATGGACCGTTTGGACAAGTCCAGTCTCGTCGAATTCTCCTCCCGACATTTGTTAAGCTCTTTGATCACCTCTGCATTACTGGACTTCTTGCGTGTACCTGTTGCCGGGTTTGGCCGCTTTATCGTATTGTCAACAGAGAAGGCAACACCTGGTGTTGAGCTGCTGGTGTCCTTCTTTCCTTCTTTGGCATCTTTCCCTTTGGTCTTCGAGTCTTTGCCCCCATCCTTGACTAAGCTGGCCAAAGCCTTTGGCTCCTTTTCCCTTTCTTTACCAGCCAGACCACCTTTGGGGTCCTTTTCTTTCGGTTCTTTGCCTAAAGTACTACTCATGTCGACGTTATCGGGGAACCTACAAGATTGCTCATGGGAGTCTCTCTTGTCGGTTACTTATTCCAATAAAAAAGGACAGACAGCCAAAGAGGCTTTTAAAAAACACATTCCTGTGCAGGCCCACACATTTACAAATACCCTTGGAACAGAGGCCTTGGGATCCAAAGACTTTTTGGATACTTATGATACTTTGTCCCTTTGTTAAAATGCCATGAAAGAAAAAATCCTTTGAAGTAGCTGGACTGTGGCATCCATAGGCCACATGCTTAAGTGTTTGAACAGCACACAATCCCAGGACCTTCGGATGGAAGTTCTTTCACGTTGCAAAGGTCAGTGAGGTTTTTTTTCCTTTTAAATTCCTCTGACATTTGCTGTGGAAGAAAAACATAAATTGTGTTTAAATTTGCAATTTTATTTTCACACTTTACAAATATAACACTTTTACCTCTTTCCTGGCAGTCCCGACAAAAAAAAAAACAACCCTTATTCTTAAAGGATTTCTAAGAACAAAACAATGTTTAGAAATATTTTCTACTCTGATGATGAATCTTAAAAGCATTTCCTACTAAAAGGATGCAGTTCTCCTTACCATTTACAATAAATTTATAGTCCTCTTGTAGTGGGAACAGATAAGAATATCTGTATGTATATAAAAATTAACAAAAACAATCAAAATAAAATGCAAAAGTGCTCCTTAGAGTTTTGCTGATATATAACAATGTCGAGATCAAAGATTTTTAAAAATGAGCAGCGATAGCTCGCCAATCAAGATAATTTTTTATCTCATGAAATCATTATTATTATAATTAATATTTGGATCTTAATATTTATAATATAAATTTTAATGAATTGGATCTGCCTTCACTATTGTTTCTCCACATAGAATCAACTCTTGCAACAGAGATGTCTGGGTTTGCAAAGGCACGAAATTAATGTCAGTGGAGCAGCAGTAGTGAACCATCATTGTCATCAACTGACAGAAAACAGGAGGATATTTCTAACTCCTGTACTGAATTTTAAATTAGAGCTTAATGTGACTACTGAGATACTCTTCTATCTTCTCTCATTAGGCCTTAGTCACATAGGTCTAGAAACCAGGCAGTTATCCCCTGACAACATCTGGCTGCTAGGGAGAAGCGTGTATTCCCGGACCGTTTGACAGCAGGCTGCTGGCTGCCACTGTGTGAATTTGCAAGAACTGCAAATAAGGTGATTGATTTGATCACTAGCAGGTTGCTGCTGTTACCGAGTGTGATACAAATAGAAAATTCAGACCATTCACCTTCATAGTAAAAAGTTGCATTTTTTGAAACTTGGTGGATTGAGTGTTAAGGACTAACTTTTATCTTAAATTAATAATAAGAAACTGCCCATTTCGAGTTTGAATCAAACTTTTACAAACGCTCAAAGGTCAGCAAATGTTTTCAGACATATTTGTGTATTTCATATACACTACAAGTGACCACAGCAACCTACTGACCTAAGCAATTGCAAGGAGGGTTTCGGTGCAGCACCATATATCTCTTTGTGACCAATTTCACTTGGCGATAGCAGCAAGAAGCCTCTTGAAACCACTTGCCAATTGCTAAAGGAATACTGTAGAAAAGAGGGGGGTGGACTGGTTAGTCAAATCACAGCAACCTCAGGCAACCCGTCAAAACCAGTTGAGGTTGGGGCTGTGACTTCTCCCCCCCATCTGGTGTTTCTGTCAGGTTAAAACTGAATGAGAAGGACACGGTGTAGAGGTCAGGCAAGATGGGCAAGATGATGGATGCTACTACAGGTCTATGGTTAACAGGTCAAGAGTCAGCAATTGTTGACTTTATACTGTTTAAGCTGTTCAGCTTATGTCCAACCACTTAGGTTAACTACTTATAGTAGAGTAAAGCATTCATTGTTGTACTGAACATCCGACATTGCCTGGAAAACTGCGATGTCGCATGTTCATGTTTCTCTTATTGTCTTTCCCACACTCACTGGCATTTAAACAAGATACCCAGACAATATTCTTCCTTAAAATAAACTCCTAATTTTACAAGTTTCATAGGCTGTCATTACAATTAAGATATTAGGTACTGAGTGTGCTCTGCCAGATCAAGAAATCTGTTTAATACACTCAAGCATAACCTCTCACCAACTACAAAACAAAGATTGCATTACTCTAAGTCTAACATCGCACTTAACCACACCATACAAAATTTACAGCAAAATGATCATACTGACTCCCGAGGCAATAATTATGCCCTAGATGTCCAGAGCAAACACGTGTGGTAAATATATTTCCAGACAAAACATGTTCCTTTGGATCTTTATGTGACAAACCGAGGTAGCCTCTCTTTGGCAGCCGTCTCTGTTTAGCCTCTTGCTGGTGCATCTTGATGACTGTAAAACTTTCCAACACTAGTACAGGCTAAGCTGTGGCAAAAAAAAGAGGCAGGTTTGGCTCAGGATCAGAGCTAAGTGAAAAGGTTAGGACTGCTGAGAGTAATCTTTAGAAGTGGCTTTCAAAGCATGAAGTTCCCACAACAACAAGTCATATGACCTTTTGGGTAAAATAAATGTTTGGTTGCACCCCTTACATGAGAGAAAGCCTTGTAGTGTGTTTCTGTAAATAATAAAATGAGGTATACACTGCTCTTTTTGCCTGTCATAAAAAGTTAAACAGCTAACACTGTCCCTAACAGGCATACCTATGTACTAAATAATTATTTAAAGAAAATGAGAATACCCAGGCCAGGCCAACTGCTAGAGCAATGTAAACCAAACTGTGCAAGCAACTTCCTTTTATGGTTGTACTCATTACTTCATTTTGGCTATAACAAACTGCAAGTAAAAAATATATATCTGTATAGATTTAAATGCAGTTATAGACTTGAAATAATTTTTTTAATGATATGCACCTAATATGCACACTGATTTAAATTCAGTGCAGTTAAGAGTCCACTGCATTCTGCTGTCATTTAAATCTGCAAGTTCACTGTTAGTCAGTGGTGGTAGTTTTGATCATTACGCAAAATTACTGTCTATAAGGTTAGGGAAACCTGCAGTGAACTGAGACTGAAGACGTCACTTGAATGCATAACAAAACAGATCTCCTGCTACAGTATCAACTTTCTCTGATTTTCTCCACTCCTTTATTTTACTCTTTTGGTTCACCATATGTGTGCTGGTAACAAATTGTTTGAGGTAACTTGTCACGTTACTGGAAATGAAATTCAAGTTCTTAAACACCTGTGGATGCTTCTTAATCCAAAAATGAACTAATATCAATGCCGAATTTTTGAAAGTAAGATAGCTGCCAAAACAATCCTGAGATTAATACTTAAGAGAAGCCAACAGAGAAAAGCACTGTTGTCCCCTCCCTTTAAGCTTTGCTCCACTTAAATTTTCCCGAATACAGTCAACTAAGGAGAAATACTGTTTCATGGCTTTGTTCTTGGGACTAAGCACCAAAGCACAGTTGCCTCATAGATAAGGCAAAGACAGAGCGTCTTTAATGGCAATTTGATAAACTAAAATGCATTTTATGCTTCAATGAATGAAACTGTCAAAAATTCTTTTATTAAAATCCTGGAGCATATACTTTGGGAATGACCAAAACCTCTCTGGTGGGACCAAAATTCTTCGGATGCAGGATAAACCCTCAATTTGCAATGGAAACGTCTGATTATCGTATTATCAGTGTCAATAGCAATGACAGCAAAACATTTCCCTAAGCAAAACAAGGATATTATGGTTTGCATCTCTCAAATAAATGCAGTGGTTTCTGTAAAATCACGAAGTGATTTAATATTTAAATGAGCAAATAAGTTCAGAAGGATAATAGCAGGAAACGTTAAGAAGAAGCATCAATAGGTAAGAGCCGTGTTGAAAAACCACAGATTCAAGATATTCAGTCACTTTTCCATCTCTAACCAGGTTAAGGCAAGTCCACACTTGCATGAATGTAATGATTGGCTATAAATACTGGAGTCCTGCTCAATTTGGATCATTTTAATGTTGGCTCTAGCAGGCAGCATTCAAAAGCCCCTCACTTTGATAGGTTGCTGCACAATGATCAATGATGATAAATAGAATCTAACAGCAATACATACATTCAAATACTAAAGACTGACAGCATGTTACACCAACCTTTCGAGTGGGGATGCTATAGCTAGTATGGATGGGAGAAACTGATACACAAATATTCGAGATTGTGGTAACTCGTCTGCGAATACCCTATCGATACATCTATCCATCCATCCATTTGCTTCCGCTTATCCTTTTCAGGTGCTGGAGCCTGAAAGTTGGAGCCTATCCCAACTTTCATAGGGTGAGAGGCGGGGTACACCCTGGACAGGTCGCCAATCTGTCGCAGGGCTAACACATACAGACACAGACAGCCATTCGCTCTCACATTCACGCCTATGGGCAATTTGGATTGATCAATTAACCTATCCCCACAAAGTGCATGTCTTTGGAGGAAGCCGGAGTACCCAGAGAGAACCCACGCAAACACGGGGAGAACATGCAAACTCCACACAGAAAGACCCCGGCCTGATGGTGGAATTGAACTCAGGATCTTCTTGCTGTGCGGCAGCAGTGCTAACCACGGCGCCACCATGCTGCCGGTATGCCTGTACACCTGTATGCCTATCGATACAGGGACACCAAATAATGTATTATGGAAATTAAAATACTTTTATGCACTACCATCCTGCGATAATGTTAGCTCAGCAAAATTACATTAAATCAGCTTACTAGGGGAAGAAAAAATGAACACACTCAGCTTGACAGAGCTACCTCCGAATTGAGAACAAGCTCACAATTCAGAACTCACTGACAAGTAAAATTAGGACAGCAACCCCCTTGAATATACTAAAATTGGTGATGGTATGTATTTTTTTTGCATGCTGTAGCATCTAAATGGTTGCTCAGATTTTGAGTGTTTCACAATCACAACCACCTTTGCTCACAAGGCGACTGCATAGGTGGCCAAATAGGAGGCAACTTTTTTTGCAAATTGTCACAGTCTTACTTAAACTCACTGCAATCACTCAAGTGAGACTGCTAAAGGTTTGCAAATAATTTGTATCTAAGCTATAAATGCAAACAAATTCCCAATATGTTGCCATCAGTCTGAAAGGATTTTCGTGAATGAGCACAATTCGAGACTCGACTCTCAGCTCCCAGCTGAATGTACTCTGGCTGTATTCCTATTTATTAGGAAGGTTGCTGAGTGCAAATGTAGTAGTTCAATGTGAATTTCTGATAAATGATACGGATATTTATCAGAAATATCAGCAACAGATATTTGATTTTTGACCATACAGTTAATTTTTGTATTAGCATAAACAAATAGCATGCAATTGCCAACTTGAACTCTTTGAATCGCAAACTGACTCAACCTTCAGGAAACATTTATTGCAGTGTTGATATGCCTGACAACCTCATTTTGCACAAAAAATGAAGAATAACTTAAGTTAAATAAATAAGGTCATCTTATTGAATGAAAAAAATATTGGTGATATCTACAGAAAACTGCTGTTGAAAATTTTTGTAACAAACTTTCTCAACAAGTCACATTTAAACTCATCTTTCAAAAGAAATATACATATTTCACAACAAATATTAGATAAATTAAAATAAACCACTGTGAACTAATATTAGAGTAGGTCTTCAGCTGGTTTAGCATCTAATATAATGTCCTGTCCAATCTAATTAAACTCAGTATTATTTATATAGTGCCAAATCACAACAACAGTTCCCCCCAGGTGCTCCTAATACTAAACACACGCAGACACTATGTAGAATGATCAGTGTAACTTTTCTTCTCTACGTGCATCTCTCTAGTTTTGCACTTTGAATATTCCCTTACATTGATTCTGATTCTGAGTTTCAGTAATCTACACCCACCAATTTGCTGAAATCTGTGACTCCTTATATTGAGGCTATAATTATTATTTCTTATTACTGAGACAAAGATTGTTATTCTCTTACTGATAAATATAAAAGCTGCGGTGAAAAAGTAGCCAGAAAAGCACAAGAGGTATTGCTGCGTCGACACAAAGAGTAGTTACATTTCTAGGAAGGTACATGTCAGGCTATGATGTAAAGTTTCAGAAGGGTTTGTGGTTATGATGAAGCTACAGAGTAGATTTCCTGCTGAGGCATAATTTCCCGGTCAGCAGTTAGCAATAAGCTAGCTAGCTAGTACCTTGGCAATTGCTACCCCATGGCTGGCTATGATATCTTTGTGTTAATATAAACACATTACAGCAGCCAATCTCTTTCTAAAAACACTTGGATGAGGGTTAATTTGTTCTTAAACAACAGGAAACAAAGTGCATTCATATTCAGGAAGCAGACACTAAAAACAGACAAATTACAACCAGGTTAGTAATTAATATGTTGTTATGTGGTCTGAGTTATGTGTAACCAAAAGGTTCTATATCCCAGGCTTAAGCCTCGTAGTGAAACCTTACTTGCCTCACCTGTAAGCCCCGAGGCTCTAGTATAAACCGAGATTATTGCTATTATTTTACATCTCAGTCTAAACATGTGGTACACATAATGAGGTTTAAGAAAAAGCCATAGAACAGGTAGAATGCTAATATAATTTTTGAAGGACTGTTCAACCTGAAGACACCACACACATACGGAAAAGGTACGGTCGGTTGTCAGAACTAGGATACTGTGAATGCTGTGGTATTGGGTGTGCTTAGTCAGACCAAGAAAGTCTAGTGTACCAAGGATAAACTCAAACCAACTTGCTCCTGCTATGCAAACATGAACCAGTGGGTGTTAACATTGCTGTAAGCCTACAACCCCACCTAAGCAATCATTCGGCGACTTAGCTAAAGCCTACAAAATCCACAAAAGAAGGACAATTTTAACTAGATACGTATGACTGGAAAACCTAAATAGTCAACAAAGGACAGTCATAACTTTATGTGAAATAATGCAACTACTCAGCCAAACCTGTTTGATCAGAACGGTAAATTATGGATAAGCCCTTCACAACTGACTGATATGCTCATGTGTGAAAGCTGAAACTACTTGTTTAGTCAATGTAAATACGAGGCTGAACTCAAGCACAGTTTTGCAGAAAAAGCTAATGCATGTGTCTATCAACACAGCCACAACACCACCATAAAGTGCTATTTGAACTTCCCACATAGACAAATGAAGTTATCCATTAAGGATATCTTGGGCCCATCTGCTAATGTCAGTACATTCGGGCCTGAGTGGAACTGTTCTCCCTTGTTTGTCCATTATAATTCCTTTAGGATCAGATGATACATGCGCCGATATTTCAGCTAATTAGAGAATGCAATAAAGCACGTCCGAAGCAAAGAAATGCTTCAGAGTTAGATTCAAGTAATATTCAGTCATCCTAGTAAGGGTGCTTGCTGGTTCTTCGCAGTAAGCTGAGGCCTGTCAATATAGAATCTCCGTATAACAAAAGGACTCAAATTGCACAACAGAAGTGAGGTGGCGGCTATTGCCACTAAACAGAACTCCACATGACCCCACAAGGTTGGTGACTACGTGTGCAAATGGCAAATCACTGGAAACAGACTACCGACAAAAACGGCAGCTACCAGGTGGAGAAGTCAAGTCGGATTTCAATATTACCCAATTTTCATGGTATGAGCACCTAATATGGGTATGACAGTGTATTGTAATGTGAGTGTAACACACTGACGCTAATAATGCTACGTTGTGGCTGTTAACCTAACATCACAAGCAGGACAACTATTTGTCGTAAACCAACTCGAGTAAGCTAAAATGTCTTCTGTTAGCTAAGCCACACATAAAACTACAATATACAATGTACGTCTCAAAGTCCTATCTTAAACTGGGAGAAACAGCAGCCTTCTAAGATGAGTGACAACAAGGCAGGAAATAAAAACAACTAAGCTGAGCGTCAACGGCACGGCAAACGTCAGTTATGCCAGACTGCTAAATTGCTAACGTCAGCTAGCGAGCAACTTAGCTTACAAGCTAACGGTACTTTTTTTCGCCAAACAAGGAAAACCAAAAAAGCTGTCATTAGCACATAAAACAATAAAGGGCCATTGGTGTGTGTTTGCTAGACCGTGCAGAGAGGGTGTCGAGATTTGCCCTTAATACTCACACCCAGCGCTTAGCTTAATCATTAGCAGAAAAATATATGTGTGTGTGTGTATGTGTGTGTAACGTAGGCCTGAGCGGAGCGGCTTTCGGACGCAGACCGACCCGACCGAAGGGGGGGGGGGAATCTCTGCTGTAGCCAGCTGAGTGCATACGGGTAGCAGATACCCAAAGAGAACATCCTGTGAAGGCGTGAAGGCAGCTGATATCCCGACGCGAGCAGCCACGCAAGGCCACCGAAGAGCCGACAACCTGTAACGCTGAATTTAAGCGCCGTTCCCGTAGTGAATATGAGCCGAGAAAAAAGAAAACACGGTGAAAAACAGCGGCCATTCCGAAGCTGAACAAAAGAGTGCGTTCGTACTCGCCACCGCAAAATGACACATCGGCGTTACACACGCCTTAACGAGAGGCTGACAAGTGCGTTACCTCTAGAGCAATGCGTTACCGTGCTGTGGGGATAAAAACGTCCACTGTTAACGTAATAAAATAACTGCTTTACCTTCAGAGGTGTGACTCCGCCATCCTTGCTGCTTCCTCCTCTTTTCCTACACTGCTGTTCTGCTCCCCTCCCTCCCCGGTCACCAAACTGCGTCATTCACACGCCTAACCAATGTTATCACGAGACTTTGAAATGCAATCAAACGTCCATTATTTTACAATCATTTATCTGTGAAACTCAATCTGAGATAATAATGATGATTGATTACAAACCGGAGCATTCAAATAATGTATTGAAAAGAAGAAAATCAATTCATACAAATCTCTGACTTTTATTAACTGTAAAACTGTGCAAATACATTCTCAAAACAACTAAAAACAGATGGCTGTCCTTAAAAAAGTGGATTATTTTTTTTTAAATGTATGGTATGTTATTTCTCCTTTTTTTTTTTTTTTTTTTTTTTTTTTTTTTTTTTTTTTTTTTACACTTATGAGAGGGCGTTTTCATTGGTGCCAACCCCCAGAGCTGAAAACGCCCTCTCATGTGTCAAAAAAAAAACAAACCCTGCAGGTCCTCTTGTGGCCACTTGGGGCTGGGTTTAAAAGATATTCAATCCCATGTTAAAATAGACAACTTTACAGCAAATATGTTTAGACTTGCAAAATAGACGCAAAATAAACAGAATTGAATAAATAAACGAGTTCAATGTACATTTTAAACCGTACTACAAGAGGCAATTCTATAATTATAACCTATACATTGGACCACCTTTACAAATACAAGAAAGATTCAAGCATCAAGCATCAACAACCTCATTTAAACCATAGATAGAGACTTTCTATCTAGATGCAGAAATGGATTTATGACCTCACAAAACACTAGGATAGTTGTGAGTCTAGAATATCTTCAACGCATTTCAGATTGTTTTGCAACTTTTGACTGAGATCATGCTTTTAAACCTTGTTGGGCACACTAAAAAAATTGCCTCTTTTTAGTCTCATTTAGATAAATGGGGGTTACTCCAAACATTCTGAATTGCATAGACCCATGCCCTCCAAAACCTTTCTAATGCAATTGCTGCAGATCCACTACTGAGCTACTATTAACCAAATAATTAATATGAGTGAGATTGTTACTGCAATAACTTGATGTGATGCGAGGGGACAGAGGCTGCACAGTTATGGAAGGGACTGATAATGCCACCTTTTCATTCAATATGATAACTTCTGGCTCCAAGAAAATAACATGGTAATGCTAATGCTAGGCGTACAAAAACCAGTGATCATGTCCATGTTTTATATACAGTTTGTTAATTTTATACATTTAATTTATGGTGAATACAATTTACAGTTAACAGTGAAAAATTTTGTGTTCAGTTTTTGTGTTGTATATATCAAACATCTTGTCTAGCTCTAGAAATATTTTTACATTTGCATAGATCCTATATCTTATGTGAGAGTATTTTCGTATTTTCACTTCAAATCAAAATCAAATCAAATTTTATTCGTCACATACACAATCATACACAGTACGATATGTAGTGAAATGCTTTGTACAACTGCCCGTTACCTTAAATAAAAGACTACGAAATAGAGAATAAATATGGAAAGGAAAACAAAGATAAGTTTAACTAAGAAAGAATAAACAAAATGTAGAATTAGAAGAAAATAAAATATCATTTATATATTATTATATTATCATTATATCATTTATATTGTGGCAATAAAAACAAGATAAAACCCTAGAGAAATGTCTCTCTCTATATATACAGAGACATTACAAACCTGTATCAGTGCAATAAGTGCAAATAATTATTTTTCTTCTTTTGGCTGCTCCCTTAATGGTTCACCATACTGGATCATCTGCCTCCATCACCATCCTCTTCTATCACACCAACTATGCCCTCCTTCACTACATCAACAAATCTTCTGGTCTTACCCTTCAGGTCTTCTTTTTTTCCCTCCTGCCTGGCAGCAGCCATGCCTCTCTAATTTTGTCTCCAAACTGCTTAAATTCAACTACCTTTGCTCCTTGCAGTTTCACTGTCACACCTGTCTCTCAGTCATTCAAACACATGTTGTGTCCAAAAATAAAAATACAAATTAGTGTAAAAAAAAAATTGAAGCGTGAGACGCTCAATGACCCTTTAAAGCCTGCTTTATAGGTTCAAACATTATTAAAGTTGAGTTGCTATTCTGCCAGCTGCCTGTAGGTGCCAGTAAAATACTGTACTAATTAAATGGACAACAGAAGAAAATCACGTGGTTCTTGCGGACGCGTTGGCTTGACAACTGTGATCTTTACCTGGTGCTGAAGGTGAGAAAAAGATTGCCATTTTACACATGCCCGTGTGGGTGAATAGTATTGATTTGTTTATGCTGTTATGCATTGGTGAGACATAGTGTCTTTGGATTGGAGTGCGTTCGCTAAAAGGAAAGGCATCGTTAGTTAAGCTGGAGCTGAGCCTGTGTAGCTAGCATACGTAGTGTGTTGTTTTTGAACATTTTCAGACATTTATGCCTTTAAAGCCAAGGCATGTAAAAGTGCCCGACGTTGTTCATTATGGTGCAAAATATCCTGAAGCACAACGCCGAATAAACGTGAAAATGTAGTATATTGCAATAGCCAGATTTTATAAACGCATCACAGAGCAGCTGCTGCGATTGCGGCCGTGTACTGACCTGTGGCTAACCGGTGACCAGTTTAATATACACTATGTAATACCCACTATAAAACTAACAGGCTGCTTGAATTCTGCATTAGCTCTCGAGCGGAGAGCATTTATTGATGCTAAATCTACTCTGAAATGAATATGTGTCAAAACGTTGTAAAAATATCCAGATATGCTTACCTTTCAGCGAGCACTCAGAGGACACCATGCCAGAGGTCAAATCAATATTCAGAGAAGTTCTGCCTAAACAAGGTTTGTATCAAAGCTACTTGGTCAGCAGTAGTTACAAAAGGTTGCTAGTGGATCTCAAGACAACTCATGAACTGTTTTAAAGTTCACCATTTATTGGAGATTTAATCAAGATATGTACTGGTTGTTAGTGAGAACAAGCTGTTCAGTGGCTCACAATCAGATGTGTAAGATGCCAGATTATTAACAAGTTGACCAGATATCAAAAATATTGTTGAATTCTTCTGGAGTGGTTAAAAGGTATAATTAGTTTATAGACATAACTTGTATATGAAATTCCTTTAAATAGACCAGTAGCTGTTTGCAGTACTATAAAGGTTAAAGTGTAAAGAGAACATTTCTCACAGCTATTGTGCTGCAGACTTTTGTGAGAAATAGCACCAATGCTAGGTGTTTCCATTATATTTGCATTTCTGCTTAAATATATTTAAATGTAATCATTTGTGGATCGTTTTATCCCCCCCCTCACAGGACAGCTCTCAATGGAAGATGTCCCTACTATGGTTTTGTGTAAGCCAAAGCTGCTCCCACTCAAATCAGTCACCCTTGAGAAACTGGAGAAAATGCAAATGGAGGCTCAAGAGGCTGTTAAACAACAAGAACTGGCAGTCAAGGAGCAACTACATTAGATACCCAATGGAGGACTGGGGGGAAAAAAATCAGAAATGCCTAAACTGGGAAAAATCTTTTAGATGGATAGAGCAAACTCACTGATTCCACTGGAATTTATTTGTATGGACTTGGAGGGAATCTGGCTTTACACAGTAAGAAAAAAAAAAGTGTTGAAAGTCTTGCTGTTCTCTAGTTATCGTTGAATGATCTGGAGTATGTCATTAGCAAAGATTACATATGTTACTTGCCAGTAGGGATAGTCAGCTACTTATGTACTACTTTAAAGTGTTATATCATTATTGCATCTGTCCGGTAACTGCTTATTTAAGTTTGAGTATGCAGTTAGTACTGTGTATTAGACAAAAAATTGTAATTATTTCATAGTGATTTAATCAACAGAGCATCAGGATGTGTTTCACACTCCTTATTCCCCAAATATAAAAATAAACACTCTTAACACACACCACTTTGTGAAGTCACCTGATTGGTATTTGGTTTTTTGCACTGTACTCAAGCCAAGGATGTGTGTGATTTAAAGACTAAAAATCTAGCACAGCACAGAAACAGCAGCTAGTTAGGAAGCCAGTATTGCATTGAACCAACAAACTCCCTTTTATTTATTTTTTTTTAATACATTTTTATAAAGCTCTTGACACAAACCAGTCATGTCGATACAAACACTGCTTTCTAGAAAACACAAAAGGAGTGGCAGTGAAACCAAGAAAATACTGTACAAAACAATATGGAATGACTGACACGGAGAGGTGTGGCACTTTAAGAGCTAGCTTATGTAAATGTTTATATTGAAACACCTTGGAGAGAGTGATCTACTTTAGTTTCAATCACAAGTGCATTTTTTTTTTTTAAACTACCCTCACCTCAATTTTGGAAATGTACCTTCTTTTGACCATTAGAAAGGAGAAAAACCGTTTTTAGGTACTTTGAAAAATATGCAAGTAAAAAAGTAGCTTTATGTTTTTGGGGGTCATCTGGCACACAAAGTCTTCTCAGTAGCTTTCAAGTTTGACAACACCACCGTCTCCCTCGCTGACATATCTCTTACGGCCCCTGAGAGAAGATGAGAACAACAACATGATTAACAAAAACAGAAGTGCCTCTCTGGAGACGAGTGTGAAAACCAGCACGCTTACCGACAGGGACAGAGATCCCTCAACTTTACATCAATGATTCCCATGCCGAAGCTCTTGTCAACAAACTGCTCCAAGATAAAATATGCACGAGGGACATCGATGTTAATTTCAGCGATGTCCATGTAAACTCTTTGGTAGCCCTACAAGAAAAAGAAAACCGTTTTACAAGGCCACACACACACAAAGGCAGTGCATAATGCAAACACCAGGTGGCACCATACCCTTCTCATTTGGTCCACAGTGATGATTGAGGACAAAGAGAGTGACTTGAGTAGCTGCAGAACCATTTTGAAAGTTTTCTCTCCATTAGACTCCAACACCATCACTATCGCCTGAGAGAGACACACACATTCACAATCTTGTATTAGTACTCAGAGTACCAGGAGCAGTTTAATTTAACTGAAGACCAAACAATACAACAGGATGTAGTGCTGAAGAACCCCCCTAAAAACAGATAAAATGTTTCAGTAGTTTTATAACATTTTACATTTAGACTGCCTTTGTGTCTGCTGCTACATCAAATGTAGTCATAATTTTACCTCATAGACAAACTCGTGATGGAAATGGGGAACCTCAAGATCTCTGAGGCATCGCTCAGCCTCCTTGCTGTCACCAGATAGGATGTACTCCTTCAGCAGAAGGTTCATCTGGCATGACAGAATACAATTGAGAATTTTTGTTATGGCAAATCCATACTGCAACAAAGAGCTGCACAAAGAAAAATATAAATAAAGCAAGTCTGCTACCACTAAACACCAAAGTTTGACCTGTTATTTTGAAGAATTATCCAAATTCACTTGAAAGTGAT
>VUQR01001142.1:30368-60409 GCA_015108515.1 Hemichromis elongatus
TATAATCCCACTGTGTAAGGAGTTGATGCCTTTGTATTTACTATATCAAACAATCCATCCATCTCCTCTGTCCAAGTAACACATTTTACTCATCTTACCTGCCTTTAAACATAACCCATAGTGTATTTATCTACTTTAAAGCCAAGTTCCTTTATATTATATCCATCACAGTGGTAGTATATGGGGCCCAGCTCGCTAAATACTGCCTATGCAGATACACGCATAGAACTGAAGATGCTGCCAACATGCTGCCCAGGCTACATTTTCTGTGTAAACACAAGCAGCAAACATCTGCCAGGTCTGAGGTCAGCACTGGCAGATTGCAGACAGTTTAAGAAGCTGAATGCCAAAGCAGCTTGTGAGACATCCCTTAAAACCTCCATTAGTCTCCCACCCAGTATGTGGCATATGACATGTCACTATATTTAGCCGAGTCCACCTTCGTTGTGAAAACCGCCAAGCTTTAGCATTTAAGCATTACGCTTGTGTACATGCTTATCAATGTTTTCCAAACCTTAAATGCATAAAATTTTCATGAAGGTAAGCCACAAGCTCAAATTGCCAGGCTCCGATAATGTGGCAGTTCTGTTATGCAATCAAGGGCGGAAAAAAAAAATAGAAGGTAGAGCAGACTCTGCGCTGGGAGAAGCTAGACATGCCCATGGGAAGAGTCAAGTGCCTGAACTGTACTGCGGTCTGCAGGGACACATATTGTAACAGAGCACTGTATGCTGACATCACTGAAGATCTGCAGCGAGAGGCGGCTGGAGGATTGGAAAATGCTGACACTTTGCTAAACTCTCACCTACTTATATCTGTGATGTGTCACAATTATCTACACAACCTGTATAAGTGGCAAAGAGTTGGCAGGTCAAAGAAGCCATTATGCAACATTCAGCTGATTGAAAAAAATGCTATTTAGCCATTAATGTTGCTCGACACCCAAAATAGTCTCCCTTCAGAAACATAAAAAACACCCCCCCACATCCCCAAAAAAACGCAAGAAATCAGATGTTTCATAAGCCTTGTGAATGTAACTTCAAGTTTCATACTCCTTCAAACAGCCCCTGTGCATCCAATAGCCATCTTAAAGATGGAATATTCATATCACAGCCTGTGAATTAATATCAACAACAAAAGCAGCTATTGGTACATTATACACAAAATGGTACCGGGATTGTTTTTATTTTAACCATTTCACAACAAAATTGTAGGATTTTTGAAATAAAAAAATAAACCTCCTATTAACAAAACCGGTTACAACAATTATGTTAAAATGCTCGTTTTGGGGGGCATTCACCATGCTGCAAATTAGCCTGGAAATTTCCAGAAAGGCTCAGCTGAGCAGATGGTAGGATGGGGGGGGGAAAGGATACATTTAAGTGAGTCTGAGCCATTTGTTTACTGTTAATTGGTTTATGGCTTTCATATAAGAAAAAAAAAAGCAAAAACAAGAATAGATGACAGCACTACATGAATGTGTGCATGTAACACCTTCCCTTTTAAGTCCTGCAATCTGAAATACAAATGGCTCTTTGATAAACATTCACATGCCTTTAATAACGACCGTGCTATCTTCTTCATTTAATAATATGCTCTTACCTTTCTTTGGGAGGCCTCTGCCCTTCCCGAGCCGGGACTTTCTGTCCAGCAGCTTGCTCTTGGGACTTGTGGGTACCACTGAAGTTCCCTTAACCACATCTCCGTTATCACTGAGCGAGTCCCCCCTGCCAGAGTCCCTGGAGGAATTCTTCCTCAGCCTACGCTTGGCCTTGGCCTTGAGACGTGCCTCATGGATGCTGTTGCTAGAGGAGGCCACCCAGTTCCCATTGAGCTCATTGTTAATATTTTTATTAGAGATAATGAAACCTCCATTGTCTTCCTCCCCAGATACAAGAGAGTCACTCAGATCCCCAACCTCTGTTGGTTCAGAAGAGAAAAATTGTGTTTGATTTGATTGACAATTTGCATGCATGTAGTTAATTTCTATCTGCACCCCCACGCACACGTATGTGCACAATACAGCTGCGAGGGAGAGAAAAAAGTCACTAAACCTGTACACAGTGCAAGATAACACACTTTCACCCACTTCCGCATGAAAAAACCCCACTGCCCCACATCCTATCCAGCTGATGAAGCACAACACTTAAATGGCTCTGAATGGCTCACACTTACCCACGGGGTTTGCGTTCAGCCAGGCCTCGCAGTCAGCTGCCATGATTTACAGTAGAAAAGAGGCTTTTGCGGCAGAACAGCACAAAAACACAATTTCAAGCGATACCTGCAATAATAAACAACAAGCTGTCACCTTATGTGCGGACGTGCGTCGATAACATGCCCAGACAAGCTTCAATAACACCACGCCTCCCCCCTCCCACTGTTCATTCATAGTCGCACTGTTGATAAACAATTAGCTTAAATATCCAGTGCTAGGAGATGTAGCCGCTTTAAATAAACGGAGAAAAACCATCTCAGTGCGCGTATCATCGACTAAAACTCCCAAACCGTACAATATCCGCACTTTTGTAGGCGTTTTGTGCATCGCTAACTGTTGTCTCGCTCTTCTCGAAGCCTGAACGTCAATTAAACATAATATCAAACTGCACAATCCGCGAGCTCAGTCTCCATCTTGAAATACACGCATAAAATCTTAATATCTTTATCTACGCTGTCATATAAATCACTGCAGTACAAAAGAACAAACAACAGAAAAATCCCCGACCGTCTGCTGTGTCCAAGCTCCAAACTCCGACACGAACACTATTGTTTTTGTTTTACTTACAGGCAACGCTGGCACTTAGGCCAATGTTTTCCTTTGCTCATTGGCTGGGTGAAGGTTTTTTTAAACGAAGAGCCAATCAGCGTGCAACACGGATGTCCTTCTCGCATTTTCTGTGAGGTCCGTGTGGCTTATTAAGTGCTGCCCTCTTTCGGCGATGTCGCGGATTAAAAATCTATACACTGCCCTATAAATTACATCCCCTGCACTTCTTTGAAATATTTCTTTTACTGAAGCTGATCTGAACTCTATTTTCCTACAACTCAGACTTAAATATTTCCGTATTTCACTTCAACACTACATGCTCAACTATCTCCTCTTGTCCGGAAAAATCACAATTCCCTATCTCATGTTTACCCATCCTTTGAAGTGTGCTATTCAAGCTTGTATGACCGAATCTTACTCTCGAGATTATAACCTCTTCTCGTCTACACCAAGATCTCGCAACTGAACTACATTCTTCTTTTTAAGGCGTTTTTTTTGAAGTCGCGACTATGATGTCACAGCAATGTGATTGGTCCACATAGAAGTGAATCATTTACAGTAAAATCTAAATTAAATCTAAGTAAAACAAATAAATAATAAACAAGTTTTTAACACGTGTAATATTATTGCAAGGAATAGATAAGTTTAACAACAAACACAGAGCCTCGCTTTTGATATTAGCAGATAACAAGAAAAAAACATGGGGAAAAAACACCAGCTCTCTGAAAATGGTTTTGATATAAATGTAGAAGAGGGATCAATCATAATACATAATGCCAGGTCAGTGATTTAGAATAGAATAGAATAGACTAGAACTTTATTAATCCCTATGGGAAGTTCAATTTATTGTTCATTTTTGAGGATGTGGTTTGTGTGTATGTTCCTCCCATCCTCATTTAGTCTTTCTTTGTTTTCTGAGTTACCTCGGTGGCAGTCCTTCCAGGTTGATGCGGTTGAAAAGGGGTGGAGTGAGACTATATGGAGACCTGTAAGCAAGGTCATACCACAATTCTGGATCATTTGCTGTGTTAGTGTCAGTTAGATTTCTGTGTGTTCTGCCCTTTTTGTGTGTCTTTGTTGGCTGGTCAGCACCTTTTTAAGTTTCCCCCTTGTCTTGTTTTGGTCACTTTGTTTTAGTTAGTTATGTTTGAACAGGTTTACCAATTATTTAGAGATCCATTAAAATAGCTTTCAAAGAATGCTTTTCTCTCAGTCCTCCAATATCAATTTCCTACAGTCATGTTACTCCAGAGCAGACAGTACAGATGAGACTTTATGTCCAACCTGTGATGCAGAATTAAAATTTGTGGGATTGCATGACTCCTGTGGATGTCAAATGATGCAGATCAGGAGTAACAGCTCTCAACCGGCTTCCTCATTGTAGTGTACAATGTATGTTGTGCGTTGGGACGTGCAGAAGTCCACCTCATCTTCTGGTTGTTGCTCTGTTCTGATACTGAAGGAGCATTAAATCACACGGTCATCTCCTGCACTTCAGAATTTATATTTATGAGGGCTCTAAACCCAAGTTATTATTATGATTATTATAATTATTAGAGTAGTAGTAGTAGTACTGCATCCAAGAGTTCATCACACGTGGTGACTCATAGTTTTGCCCTAAATATGCATGACCTAGCTTGAGTAATAAACTCTTGTCACAGAATCCAGCTGAACCTTTAAGAAAAAATGGTGAGCATGTACATGAGCATAAGCCATGGAGCACTCGGAAAAAGCCACGACCATCCACAACATGCTGAGATCATGGTTCGGGAATCCAGATACACTCTTACAGACTTTGTGTTTAAGCTATGTGTGTTTCTCTTGTTTTCCGTGAATCCTCTGTGACTAAGAGCCAAACGATTATGAAACATATCCAGTTTCTCTGGAAAGCAGCATTTTTGTTACACACATTGAAGAAGCAAATAAATTCACTTACAACAAATAAAAGAAAAGCGCGAGGGCAGTGAGACGAGGTGAAGTAGATGACTGATGAGGTTATGTTCTGCTTTTCTTTGTCAGGCAGGAAGGAGCACAGCGATGGCAGGTCGTCACAGTGAAGGCGATAGCCGAGGCCGAGCCTACAGCTTTTAGAACTGACGGAGAACGAGAAGCAGCATTAGAATAAGCAAAGAGAAATGTTGTGAAGTCCGCCACTCTACATAAAGACAAGCAAATCTGGAAAAGTCCAACAATAAGCAGACTTTTAATGTATCAAAACTTTGGTATGATGAGAGAAATTTTAGGTTCATGTTGTGACCTTTGACCTTTGAAGTAAAAAAGAAAAAAGAAAAGAGAAAATGCTCTAAATCTAATAATGTAATGGTTTTGTGCTGTATCAATGAATAAAAATATCAACTGTAAACATAATAAACTGGCACATACGCGTGGAAACTGACTGGAATTATCTATAGAGATTAGCAGTTATTAAAAAAAAGAACTAATTTTGTGCTGGGCTAAGATATTTAGATAATTTTTTCTTTCCTTATGTTAGTAAAATGATCAGGGAAGCTGCTGCAAGTTTGCCTGACCACATTTTTATGACAGCCATAGTTACTCATTCTTTCATAATATATCATAATATAGTCTGTTTCAGTTTAAGTGTTGTTTTCAATAAATTCCAGGCTAAAAACAAAGTTCTGTCTTACTCCCATCTCTTCGTGTTGCATGTTGAAGCTCTACTTTGAAGCTTGTTAAGGTACAACCATGTAAATTATGATTTATTTATTTTTTTGCCATTCTTCAACTGGTCTTAAACTTTTGATCAATACTGTACACAATATTCAATTCTCTGTATAGAGAACACTGGTTAACTAATGCTATCGTCCAGTAGCTTATCAGTAGCAAACAAACAGCAAGCCAAACAATAAATTCATGTATGAAATTTCAATGGGCCAAAGAAAATATGTATAATGTTTACCATTTATTAAAGAAAACTATCCTGAAAATTTTTAAGGGTAGATCATTCGAATTGGCAAAAAATAGCATGTACTGGCATGCAACATCCAGGTTTCTAAAAACAATAATAAAGCGATGATTTCATTGATTCTACATTATCGATGGCCTAGGACAAGACATTGAAGGTTTATCTATTTTAAAATATAAGCTCTCTATGTAGTACTTTATGCATTTATATTTGTATTTCCTAAAATAAAGATTAAAATATATGTCTACATTTATATAATTATATTTTATTTGCACCAAAATCCTCTAAAATTAATAATGGAGAAAGAATATTGAAATGCTAAAGTGCTAAAACGTCTTCTTATTCCATCACTAATTGCTAAACCCGTATTTAGGCATATGTGGAGCATGACACATAAGAGCAATTTTAACAAAATAGCTGCTACATATCTTCAACCAAATCAAAAGCATTCCTTCATTCAATTTCATTTTTTTTATGTTAATTATCGACCACTGTGGCTACTGTTAGTAACACCAATGATACACTTTCTAAAACAAAGCAAAACCTAAGCATTCACGAATTTTTTTTTTTACAGTTTCTAATGAAAAATATACATAAACTCTGTACTGTTAAATGGCCCTTCTTCCTCATCACCCTTTAGAGAGAGTGATGAAAAAGAGCACAAGGCTGTGGTGCACAACTTGGTCACATGGTGTGAGCAAAACCATCTGCAGCTTAATGTGGCAAACATTAAAAAAACATTGTGGATGAGGTAGACACGAACACCAGTGACCCCTATTTTCATCCAATGGGCCTGTGTGGAGAAAGCAGAAGATCACAAATACTTTGGCGTTCATGAGAATAAACTAAACTTCATTAAAAACACAGAAGGATCTCTGTTTCTATTTTCAGAGACAACTGAGCTCCTTTTACAGCCGTTCAGGATCTTTTATGAGTTTGTGTTTGACCGTACCATGCTCCAAGCTGTTGTGTGCTGGGGCGTTAGACTGAGGGGGGTGGAAAATAACAGATTTAGTAAACTAATCCAAATGCCAGTACTGTTGTGAGTGTGGAGCTTGACTGTTTAACAGAAGCTTCAGAAAGGAGGAAGCACATTACAGCCAGCATTGGAGAGTCCTTCGCACGTTCAGCAAAATGTGTCCACTCTACATAATATTGTTTTAAGTTTGAACCTTTGATTTTCATTTAACATTACACGTTGAGTGCCTTATATTTTATATTAAGAGTTTACATTTTCCATCTCTGATATTTATATTGTTCAAGAGATTGTGTAACAAAACAACTTCCCTCTGGGATTAATAAACTATCCTGGTTCTGATTATAGTTTTGCCTAATAGTGAAACATTTGGTATATTATTCAAATGGACTAAATGTAAGACTGATCTTAGTGACATAATATGTGTATTAAAATGCTTGAATATCAGAATCAGTAAAGGACAATTTATAGTTTGCAGAAAGTAAACAAAGAATTCAGCAGAAAAACTTAAAATCCAGATAGTTACAGTGCTTATGAAATTACTGGACCAACACCCAGTGTGAGGTTTAGGTCACAAATACCCTAAATATACAGAACTGGTAATAACGAAAATCATGTTTTTATGTTTCTATAAAGGTTAATCTACCAGCATGTGCAAATGCTTTAATTGAAATTATATTTTTAATTCTAAAATATAATTATTGCTGATATTCAAAAATATAAACATTATTAAAGCTTGTTGCTAGTTTATTATGAGGATATTACACTGTTTTCTGTTTTTACTTTCATTCCTGAACATAAAAAATTGTTTACTTGATTGATTTCCGACCGACTCCAGTGTTCTGGCTCAAATTTGTGTGTAAATACATGAATTCATTTTGAATGGCTAATAAATAACAATATAAGTTTTTAGTTTTAAACAAGATTGTGAAGGATTTTCAAAAATTGTATTTTTTTCATGACAGGTGGTCTAATAATTGATTACGTACCCTATATCTCACTTCCAGTTTCTAGTTCCAGACCTTTTGTATAAAGGGATGATGCAACCGATTTTTTCCACCACGCCAATATAATGCTTAATTTAAAGTAATAATAACTTCAATTAATCTTTAAAAAATGCAGTTGAAAAGTAGGGTACATGACCCACTTCCATGTTTAAAATTGGTATTTCAAGTGAATGACTAAAACTCTGAAATCCTTATATATAAATATACTTATTTTGTCATTACAACATTTTCATCATAAGGTCAATCAAAAGGATGTTTGCAATTGACAGCATTTCTACTGTTTCTGTAGTGCGATCCTGACACATGGTTGCATATTGTGAGTAATCAGCAGATTCAAGTTTATGACAGTAAACAAGTAATAATAAAACCAAAAAGGTGGATGGCATCTGCATTTTAAGTTTTACATTTCTATTTACAGCTGTAGATTTATTGCAGAATTACATGGATGTAGTGGTTTTTTTGCCTCAACACTTGGTGGAGCTCTTTCACAGCACTGCCTCTCAAAGTTATTACAAACAAAAAAGCCGTTTAAGCAAAATGAACAAATCTGTTTTGTGTTCAATAAAGGGAGATAGCTAATTTGAGACATTCACAATGTTTATTCAAGTGTTTCCCATTAAAAATCATGAAAAGTTTGTCAAAAAAAAAAACAATACTATCGCTGAAGTCACAGGATCAGTATTCACAGTATACAAAAACAGAGTGTGAGCTTGATAATCCCTCCGTAACAAATTGTCGTAACTTGAAACAGTTCATGTTTAAGTTAAACACATGGTCCAGTTGAAGTTCTTTCATATCTAAGGCATTACATGTCTTGGCAAATATGACTGGGCTTGTCCTATGAATTGCATTCAACATAAAAGAGAAAATAAAGATCTTTTGTATCACTGAAACATCATTAATTTAAAGGACGTATAGTTTTCCCTGACGGACACTGAAGTTCACAATCGCATGTGGGAAAAAGGAAAAAAACAGCAAACGGCACATAGCCTTAAATAAAAATTTAAATTTTATTATTTAAACAGTAAAATATTTGTTTAACAAGAACAATAAACCTGAGAATCTACCTCAGTCTTTACCCCGAGGAAAAAAATAGTGGCCCTGAGAGCTCACGTCACAAAGACGTATGAGAAGATAAAACATAAGCAGATGAAGAACACATCCACACACTAACGATGTCAAAGTGAAAAAACACCAAATGCCACAAACGTTTTTTTGTCTAGTTTTCTTAAATACAAATAGCTCTCAGGCTTTGTACCAAAAAAAAAGTCATAAACATAATACCCAACATATTCAAGTAATTTCGCGGACGTAAATCTGTCCCGCTTGTTTCAGTGATGACAAAATTCAAAACACAAACTGTAAAAGACTTTTTCTAGGTAATTTAAGATAAATGTAAATGCACTTTTATTCCAACAATATAACTTAATTTCATTTCACACAAACCATTGAAATAAAACTGTAACAAAAATGATAAAATTGAAATTAAATTTGAAAACTTTACTATACACTTCGCTTAACGTATGTACAAAACTGAAAGCCTCTATTGCCTGCTCCATACAAATCTCCAATGCGCTCACCCATAAACATCAGCATTCTTGCATTTGTCCGTGTTCCATGTATCGCATTATCCGTGCTTTAGGATCGTTTAGGAAATCTTTTTCTGATGTTCGTTTTGCAGCAGGTGAGAGGTCGAGTTATTGTCACTGTGCAGCTGGAGGTTCGGTCAGCACGCCTGATAGACTGGCCTCTGCCAGCTGGGAAAGGTATTTCTGTTAAAAAAAACAAAGCAGATGCCTGCTTATTATCTGCAAGTTGTGTGCTGGCCTTCTCATGGGTCAGTCTTGCTCCAGAACATCTCCCAACACCTATCCATGCTTTAGTTTTTCTTCAGACATGCTTTACAGGACAGCACTTCACAAGGTTTGCTATTTTGGAGAATGGTCGTAGGGTAAGATCAAATTGACCAGCCTTAAATCATTTATTTTGTACTGTCTGAGTAGGTTAAAACATGAATCAAAACAAAATCAAACAAAACAAACTAAACACACAGAGCCTTGACAGACAGCACAACTGTTTAAAACTGTTTTTTTTTTCCTCCTTGGAATGTAATGCATCAAATGTGAAGGAAGCACGCTCCCCGACCTCGCTTCAGCTGTGCTGCAAAGGACGAGGGAAATGTAAGATGGGTCGGTGCTGACTGGTCAATAACGGGAAACCTAATACAGTCGCAAGTTTACATGCGATGCCTACGTTCGTGCGTATGTGTGCGCGATAGGACGTGACAGCAAGCTGTTTATTTATGTGAGATTTCGATTTACGATTATGAGCAGTCGATTTTTTAAAACCCCTCTTTTTTTAAAATTTGCGCTATTATGAAATGAAAACTTAGAAGATGGGTTTAACGATTTGTCAAGCCACTAACGCCCATTGGAAAAGTAAATCCTCACATTTCAGGAACTCAGAGTAGCAAACTTTCTCTCAATTAACGATAATAGAGTTATTTACTACCAAAAGTGGTTTTATGCTATTTGATTATTTAATATCTATTATTTCTACCAAACTAAATATTGCGAATAACATCTTTCTGAGGTTTTTCAAAAAGATTATTTCAAATAATGTAGTTGCAGGTTTTAAAGAATGATTTGCTCAGTGCATTAATAGGTAACACAGCGTGTGTAGTGGGGTAAGTACTAAATTAAAATTTGAAGATCATTCCTTTTCATCACTGCTTGGAGAACAGAATCATCCTTAGTAATAAAAAAAACAAAAGTAAGTTTTATCCTCATGTAAAGAAAGGCAAGGCAAGTTAATATAATATGCTCATGCTGACTGGGGAACAAAGAGATTACTCACTAGGCTGAAAACAGCTGGTGTAATCTTTCGTTAGGGCACAGTTGATGTGGCCTAATGAATCCCTCAGTAAGGAGTGTGCGTCACACAGATCGACTTTATACGGGCAGGCGGGGATGCCAGCACACGCGCGTTTACGGCGGGAGACACACAATCTCCCGCCGTAAAGGTTTGATGTGTTCAAATGATCAAAGACTGTATAAAAGAAAGGAGGCGTGTGCCGCCGTGCAGTTTGTACCTGTAGGTTCCTGTAGTGGACCGTGCTGCGGCAGTGAGTGGTCTTTGCAGTTTCCTCACTGGTGTAGAAAAGTCCGCAGAGTTTACAGTAGAAGCCGGTTCTCGGCACAACAAACTCCACTCCTATCAAAGAGAGAAAACACTAGTTAAAATGTAATCCCTAACAAAAGAGGGGACTCACATGGTATTTATTAATGTAACCTTTTAAGACAAATTTTACATGTCCTTTTTTTTTCATTAAAATTAATTCAGATAAGTTTAACTTTGATTCAGAATCACAGCCATGCCTCATCTCACTAATTTGAGTCATTATACTTAGTAAATTGCATACATTATGGATAGACAATAATAGTAATAAAAAACAGTTATAGAAGGTCAGTGATCAAATGTAAATTAACTACTCTACTGGGACTGGAGGGTTTTGTGGCTGACTGAAACCATCATGCTGCTGGTCTCAGATTACACATTTCTGTTCTCTCTCCCCGGGCGCCCTGATACCAAACTAACTTTGAACTAACTTTAATTGTAAATTTATTTTTCCTACTGACCTCTTTCAACTGATAGTCTCCATCACCCTTTCTTTTTTATCCATAGAAAATACATAGGTTTTAAAATGTATTGTCTTTTAATCCAAATGTATTCTGTGCATACACACATGTTTTCTCTGCTGTCTATTATTTGTTCTATTTGTCCCAGTCTGCATAGGTTATAGTAAATGATTTGAGGGCACCAAAAGGGTTGCAGCTGAGGGTAAATAAAGGCTAAGTTAAAAAAATAAGCATAGTTGGACCAATAATAATAAATAATAATAAAGCATGCTGGGAGTGATGGGGTAGGTAGAAAGCTTTACAGTGCTTGAATATCTTATATGTTATGTGTAAACAACTATATCCTAAAATATATGAATTCAGTGGGATTACGCAACTTTACACTCTCATTGCAAAACGTCTTGTCAAAAAAACCCCCCAGAAACTATAGTAGTGAACAATGTCAGGGAAATCAGGCTGTTTGGTTTAGCCGAAGGAGTACTTGGATCAAGTGTATGGAGCAGGACATGTGACGTCAACTCCATCAGGTAATTATCCGAGCTATTCACACATGAACACAATCAGACATCATACAGACTGATTGGAGCTGGCAAGGCAACAGCTGTTTAATGCCCAATATAAGTCTACTGGACATTTGATAATAGATTTCCATAGGGTAATGTAATAAAATTACATTCTGATTTTGTGCTGTTAAATTTGAGAGAATGGTAATATTATGTCTAACAATAAAAACGATCATACCCTGCAGGCAGTGAGTTCTTACATCATGCACACGGCATTATTTCAGACTCAAGGACACACCAAGTCCGTATATTTTATAGCAAGATGAATTATGTATAACATCTCTGTTTAGGTTGTCAGTCATTCAGGTCATGGTAGTCTTAAGAGCTTGCAAAGAAGGTGACTGGTCTTTTAGTTTTAGGAAGATGTTTAACCTCCCATCCACGAGCTTTTCAAGCTTTCAAGCTCTTAAGAATTATTTATAACCTAAACAACTAAAATTAGATGTGAAAAAACCCAATATTAGTTAGCAGAAATAAAACAAAAGTGCAATGATAATGTGCTCTTGAATAACTAAAATCTTTAATGAATTAAGAACGTTCTAAATTTTTGTTTGAGGCTTTGTTACATATTTAAACAGAGTTTGTAGATGACATTGACTCAGAAACCTTTTAAATTTGTTCCTGACAACGGTCTCACATCCACATATATTTATTATGTATTTATTTATTTAGGTAGGAAAAAAGCCTAAAAAACAAAATTTAAAAGCTGGAAACTAACAGGAGCGAAACCAGAGGCACCTAATTTCACTTTCAGGCTGGTAAAAAATGAACAAGATGGAAACAATCAGAAGACTTATCAGTATTTCATTGGTATTAATGCACACCATTTTTTTCTGGACACACATACAACAGAAATAGCTGCACAATGCTTTCATGTGTGCACTCTGCAATGAGCTCCGTTGTTGTTGTGCCACTCCAGGGCTTACGTACAGTAAGTCTCTGGACCGCAGGCTGAACACTGGCCATGTGCTTGGCTGCGTCATTCTAGCTCTAATGATAATATAAATACTCATCCCTCAGGGGTGCATTTCACAACCTGCTCACAGAAATAGGTCAGCAAGTGGCCAAGCAGTTCCAGGCAATTAGAGTGCTAATGCAACAGATTTTCAGTGCCCTTACTAATGGTGAACAAGATAATACTTTACCTTTGGGCCTAAGACTATGGGCTCAAGACTCCCTCAGCTTTTGTCCACGATAATGAGTAAATATAGCCGTGATAAGCAGGTTTTAAGCACACTGCTTTGAAGTATGTGAACTAAAGAATTTTCAGAACTGACAACAGCATGAGGATGCACGCTGAACCTTATGTTTTACTCTGACCATTAAGATAAACATTTTTTTAACAGCAACAGGTGTTAACTAGCCTCTAACATACAACCAAGTTAAATACATGTAAATCTTTTATAAACAATTGTGCAATTGATCAGAGTGAGTTTGGTTATTATTAACAAACTGGATGTCTGGGTAGATGACCCACTCAGTTACTGCAGCATCAAAGTAAAAAATAATACCTTTTTTCTAATCTAGGCTAGACTTCTTATGTGTGACATTCTGATTAAATTAAATGTGAAACTTATAAAATATTTTTCAGGTTGTGGACTTTGTTCTGAAAGGTTGGAAAATCTTTATTTAAATCAGGCAACCCATGTTTCTCAAGTTTACATTTGACCTCCGATATAAGCTGATTTTTCGGACAAAACGAGAACCGCTCGCTCCCAGTGATTTTATAATTACAGCAGTCGTGGTAACAACATGTGTTATGCTTACCCAAAGGAATGCCGTGCTCACTGACAGCTCGCTCTTGTTCACGAGATGGTGAGCAGGCCTCAAAGTCTATGAAAGGCATATGAGTTATGAGAAAGAAATGTACTTGTTATTTTTTTGTATCTGGGTTTCGAGAACTAAATAAGACATTTGTAGAAAAAATCCTCTCAGCTTATCTATCACATAGCTCTAATTCCATTTATAACCTGCACTGCCATTTGAGATAATTTGTTGACTCATCCTAATGAGCTACAGAAAGAGGAATAATAACATTCCTAAAAGGGGATTTGTATGAGTTGAAGACTCTACACTTGTTTTTTTTACATGAACATTAAAGTTCTCTTGTGAGCAGTACCTTTTTTATGAACATCATCCTTGTGTTGCACTCCATTGTTGACTACTTCCATGACCTGTCCTACTTCTGGGGTCTTGCTGTCCTCTAATACACAAATGTGATTTTCCATTGGCTCTCCTGGTGGCCCATTGTTGGCTACGTCACTACATTCAAAGCATGTCTCCTTCAATGCTACTTTGAATTCTTCACTGGGGAATTCACTGATGTTAGCAACTGGCAACTCAGAAGGCACTGGATTTGTTTTCCCGTCTTCCGGTTTGACTGAAGTAATAACATTCTCTTGTTTCTCAGTAACAGCTGCTGCTACCTGATCTACAGCATCCCCACAAGACTTTTCAGTCTCTAAAGATTTCTCGTTAGACGTTGGCTCCACCTGCAAGGATGAGGAAGATGGCAATATAGACTCCTCTACTGGTGCCTCCCCTGCTGATTCTTTGGCGCAGGTTGCAAACTCTTCCAGTTCAGAAAGGTCTGGCTCAATAATGGAATCATCTTCTCCTCCCACTTCATCTACAGTGACCAGTTCCTCCATGTTCTTTGGATACCAACACTCTTCATCTGTGTCGTCACAACTTTCCCGATCCTTCTGCTAAGAAAACAGGCCAAGAAAATCGTTTTTAATACACTATTTCCAGCTTCCAGCTACATCCAGAGCTTAAAAGGTGTCATAAACATCATGTTTACTTACAGTGTCCCTGTCTTTACCACATTCAGAAGTTTCTTTCGTCTTACTGATTCGCTGAGGTGAAACTGATTTTTCTTTTGACTGGAGGTCCTGAAAAATGAAATGTCTTTAGTTACAACAATATTTGGCAGACGTAAAGTGAGGCTATAATAACAATGTACATTTACAGAAGTTACTCACAGTGTTTTCAGTAGCATTTTCTCTCTCTTTTTTCTCCTCAGCTGTGTACCTCCTGCTTGTTTTTTTACTCCTGCCCCTGCCTGGTGAACTCTGCCTCCTATTTTCAGGTGTTCTGCAAAGTGACTGATCAGCCGTCTCAAATTCTGAATGCCTGGACCTAGAGTGGTAGTCATCACCATCCCTCCTCTTTGGCTTTGTATCGTGTCGCTGGTATGGAGGTCTGAGCGGCTTGTCTGACTTGTACACTTGTTCCTTGTAGAAATCATCTTCATTGTTTCTGTAAGAGTTGAAGGATGAGCCTTGAGGGCTCCCTCGTGGGTGCCAGTCTCTGCTGCCCCTCATCCCTTCTCCTCCACCTCCTCGCTCATCTGTGGATCTGAAACTAAGATGATCTAAGGATTTTTGGTAGGTCTTTCGACGGTCAGGTGCCCGTCCACCATTAGGTCGATCATCATCCACACTGCCCCCATTCCTCCACAGATCATCCCTCTCCCTTTCGTCCTCACCCCTTCTTAAGTGCGACGACCACTCCCATGAGCTCCGGTGGGGGCCCATGCCGTCGGAGCCTCTCTCCGGACCCCTGCATGGCGCCCCTTGGGGGCTATGGGCTGAGCTGCATGATGTAAAACTGGGGCTGTGGGAATGAGGACTTAGAGAGTGGCTGATAGGGCTGCGAGAACGTGCTCGCTCTGGTACAAAGCTGGAAAAAGAATATGTACGTTTTTTAAACTGCATTTTCTCCATTAGCAACTAAAAGAAGTCTGCTGCACAAAAACAAGCATTTGAGTTTCTTTACTGTTCGTGTTGTTGCATCTCATCCCTTTCCCGCTGTGAGGTTATATCCTGGATGATTGATTGAACATCTTTACCTGGTTTCTAAATGAAAAAGACTTTTGGGTTTAGTAAATGCCCAACATAGTGTATAACTGATATTTAAAAATTTTGCTCTTTAGTTTTACCTTGAGTTGCAGCTCCTTGTACCTCTTAGACATTCGTATTAGAAGTTTTTGGTTGTTAATCATAGCTGGAGTAAGTTGGTAGTACTGAACCATGGCATGAGCTGCCTCTACATATGCCATCTCTAGAAAGGCCTGATGGGGGAATAAATTGTTAGAAAGTTGCAATAAACATGAACTGTTTTACGAGAGGTTCTTTTTCCAGGGCTAATCTTCTCATTTCAGATGACACTGTATGGAAGGGAGCCTGAAAATCATCCTCCTCGAGTATCATATTTCATTAACATAATAATTCACTGAAACATTTTCTTTAGTCTTTGCAACTAATACAGTGATTTTAGAGTGAATGCTTTAAATTTGATAGGGGTAATATGAATGCTGCGGGTCTGTTAAATGAAACCCTGGAGCCTAAGTGAGCTGTCAAGTACGGGTAGTTAAACAGCCAGTAAGTTATGATAAAGTGTTTGGTATCATATAACAGCCGTGGCGGAAAAGAAGATGCAGTTAATAAAAAAGAAACAAAAATGGTCATTTGCTCCATATAAAGGCAATGATCCAATCCACAACTTTTCTGGAGGTAACCAATACAGAAATCTGTGCAACAATAGCAAGTTGCTTCATATATTCTTAAGTTAAGTTTGGGGTGTAATTAAACACTTTGGCACTTTTAAAACCCCATCAGTCAACTGTATGTCTGACAAGCAGCTGCAATAACACATCAATAAATGCTGAAATAAAGAAAACTGTAACCATGTAAGCTGCATGGTGCACATTTTAAGCACGGAAGTTACCTTTTTATACTAATGTAAGTAAGTATAAGTAAATAACTTATTGATCTAAATGAGTGATGGCCAAAAATATCATTTACTTTTTATATAGATGTGTAATTGAGACCTAAACACTTTCTGTGAACATGAACAACAAGTTCCTAATCACTGAAAAATAATCATTTTGTTTTACCTGATGTGTCGACCGCATGAGAATGTAATTGGTAACTTTGCCAAAGGGTATTCCTAGGTTGATGACGTCAGTCTCCGTGCAGCTGCCCTCAGGGAGGTTGCATATGTGGACGACTCGACCGACGGAGGCCTTTCTGATCGGAAATGGCTGTGAGTATGAGAAAAAAATGCAATCTTTGTGCAACTTTAAATACTTTTTTAATTTAGATCTTTAAACTTCAAAATAGCTTTATTCTATTTACAGCTCTTGACCAGGATACAGAGAGCTACAGAGAGCTGTGTTTATTTGTCAGTTTTAGTGTGTCCCACAATGAGCACGCGACTTTCCAAATGCTGAATGCAGTCACTGAACACAGGTGTCAGCCATGGAATTCAGTGACCCAGTGTCTCAAAGCATAAAGCATATGAAGTGACATTTCACAGCTTTGAGGGAGAATTTTCAGTTTCCCTTTTGACAAAGCTTAGCAAGATGTTTCTCCTTTCCTTTGGGAATTGTGTGAAGATATGCTTAGGAATTGTTATCAATACTATCATCAAATTTTGTTTGATAACAAAATCATACCTTCAAACCTTCGTGTCAATCTCTGCAGTATATGAAAATCATGCATACTGTGCAAAATGAATCTAACTGAGACTGCAGCACGAACACACAGGCAATGTGTAAATTTCCCTCCTTGACACAGCCCATCTCAGTGCATTTATTAACAGTTCCTAGGGAGCCATCCAGCAGTAAAAATTATTACTATTACTACATTTTGTTTCTTTTTTTAGGCATTAGAAACATTTGACACGAATCGCTCCAGGCTGTCAAGTATTGTGACCTGCGGGGCTCAGCACCCATTTGAAATTCCTTTTTTAAATCTGAACCGAGACGGGGTTAATACAGAGGCGCCATACATTCTTTTGTCATGGAAAAAGACTAGAAACTACACTGCAGGAACAATACAGATAAGGTTATATTATTTGTTTTGTCTTTAGACACTAAAAATCTTATGTCATTATAAATCTAATCCCTTATGTCGATCATCTGGTGTCCCACGGGGCTATATTGTATGCTCTGTAATGTCCAGCATATATACTGCCTGTCCAACATTAGGTCAATCATCCTCACTGGCCCCATTCCTCCATGGATCATCCGTCTCCCTTTCATCCTCACCCCTTCTTAAGTGTGACGACCACTCTCAAGTGCGGCAGGGATGAAGGCCATCGGAGACTCTCTCTGGACCCCTGCACCAGACTAGCTGGTTGACATGCCGTTTGACACCTCATGTACCTTTGACATCACTGCAGAAAGCGGTTATAAATTCAACTTGTTATATAACAGAGTCTTATTTCTGCAACCATTGTGCTGCAACTGCAACTTTTCCAGCACCCCTCCTCCTCTTTCTGCGTCTCTGGTTGACAAACCTGACAGACAGTTCCATGTGTTGGACAGACAGGGGTCTTGACTCGACCTGGAGCATCTTAGTTTTATTCTTAGAATTTTGACCAAGGAAAGCCCAACAATAACAAAGACTTTACTTTGCTTGAATCAAGATAAATGTATAAATAAAAAAATGTATATTATATGTATATAAATTTATATTATAACTTAATAGTTTCTGGCCTGCATAGTGACATTAACAACTTCAAATGCATTTGTGATAATTCTATTAACAGCTCCATGCCAGTTCCACCACCAGAACACATAAAGGTCAATTCAGGATGGGCTCAATAAACAGATCCAGGAATAGGCTGTTTATGTCCTTGGAATATTAGTGAGAACAAGAGGCTCAGTCGCTGCTTGCTTTAGTCACAAATGTGTGACCTGTAAAAGTCAGCTCTGTGTCTGATAGGCCAGACAGTTTGACCACAGCATTAAGATCACTTTCAAGGTTGGCTCAGGCTTTGAACAGTAGCCGTTTTTGTGGACCGCAAACCAGAAGCGCAGAGCTATGCCGTGTCATTGACTACTCACAAGGAGACACTTTACACACAGCCTGGACCTCCTTAATGTGGTTTATTTCACAGCAGAAATGGGAACATCAAAAAGGCAGATAAAAAAAATGGAAAGAAAAAAAATGAAAGAAGATGTTAGATAATGTTCAGTGTTCACTAAAACGTAATTGTCAACAATTAAAAAGCACAAAAACACAAACAAATGACTGGAAGGACTCCAAATGATCTTCTAACTGAACTGGCAATCAACCCTGATTGAAATAGTTCAATGAAACCCTTGTGAGCTCCTTACAGTTTCTTCCAATTCAACCACAGGAAGCAGTCCTAAAAATATAGCTTTGTAATGTGTTCAGTAAATTGCGGTGGTATCTCTTCTCAGGATACGTCTGCTTATTCGTACAAATCAGGGTTCATGCTGGAAGATCCAGGAGATGGTCAGTTTGGTTTCACAGTTTCTCCCCACGTTCCTACGCAGAGTGCTCACACGCCGATTCCTCAGATCACTTTACCAGTCTCTCACCAGTCTGAAACTTAACACTGCTGCCTGTGGGGGTGTGACCCTGGGGTCTTTAGGTCTGTGCACCACACAGCAGTTAGCTGTAATCCTGTGTTTATCTCTGTTCAAGTTCTGTCGGAAGAAGCTACTGTGTTACTTCAGGCTGGACAGCTGACACTGCAGTGCAGAAGAACAAAAGTTGTGCATGCTTCTAATGTATGAATGGACCCAGGAGAACATATGCACTACTAGCATTGTTGCAGAGGTTGTAGTGTTTTCATAGTGTAGTGATTTACGAATTCCCCAACAAGCAAAAGATCCCAGGTTTGAGCCTTGGAGGGGGCTGTGTCTGAAAACATGCAAAATAACATCTGGTGCTGTCTTCAACCTCTTTTGTTTTTTCCCTATTAGTCTGGTTTGTATCCGAGTTATTGTAGTTTTTATTTTTCAGTTTCTTTTAAACTTTGCTTACATTCCAGTTTAATTCCGGTGTGCTTTTAAAGCGACCATATCAGCTCAATTTTTGTTACTTCTAAATTTTTAGCTTTGCTTAGTTTTTATTGTAGTTCTCGTCTTAATATTGACAGTTTTTGTCAGATGTCTCATGTAATAACATAATAGGTATTACAAGACTAGATGTAAAAGCCACTGACTCTGAAAAAAATGTTTGTGGATTTGTGTCATTGCACTTTGATTACCGTTTACCGGTTAACTAAATCATCTCTTTTACGTATCCAAGCATTACAAAATGCTGCAGCCAGACTATTAACACGTTCTAGCAAGCAAGCTCACATTACTCCTTCTTTATATTCTTAAACTGGCTTGAAGTAGGTTTTTGGATTCACTTTACTTTGTACTTCGAGACTATTTATCCCAGCTTCTTATGAAGCACACTACAGGTACATTTGGCCGACCCTGTAGACTCTTAAAAAGGAGTTAAACCATTTTAAACCAAGGTTTTATTAAGTATAAGTCTCTTTTAAACCACCTGTTTACTTTATCTGTGTCTTACCTTAATTTTATGTTGATTACTGTACTTAATTTTCTTATTTATTTAGTATTGTGACTTCTTGTCTGTGAAAAGCTCTTTAAAAATGAACTTTGTTCACTTACGAAAGTGTAGTTTTTATTTTAATTTCAGTTAACTGCAACCACCTACAAATTTTTATATTTAGTTTAATTTCAGTAGTGAAATTAAGAACCACATTTTATTTTTTTTCAGTGCACAGGTAACAACTAAATTGCTGTTACACCACAAACTACAAAAAATATCCAAACTTGTATGGGCGTGTGCATTTGTGTGATCCCTGGGCTCTCACAGGGCTTTAAAAACAATAAAACCTCACATGTTAGGCTTGGACAGGTGTGTGTTTATTGCAACCAACATTAGCTCATGTAGCACACCCTATAAATACTTCCACCGCTAATAAAATAAAATCCTTTGTCAATAACCAACCAAAGGCACACACAGCTTGTTCCACCACTAACTTCAGCCTTCTGTTATACAGTTACCCTGGCAACAAAGAACAAACAGCGGCTTTAGAGGAGAAGGAATCTAGTTTAAAGGCTAAGGCATCCATCTCTGGGTGGATGCCTTAGCCTCAGCCTGTCTTTGAATTTGACTTTGAATTTGTCACAGATTAAAATTCATACACCCAAATTAATATTCTATTTTTTATTTGTCGGAATGTTCAATAAACACTAAGTAAAAAATAAATAAATATTTAAGAACACTTTTCTTGTAACTATTATTTAATGTATGAGACTTTAAAGGGTTAACGATACAGCTAATAAACCGCAAGTGGCTTTAAAGACGTATTTTAAAAACTACTTTAACTTCAAAATAAAGGGAAATTATAGAACGTGAGGAAATATAATCTAAGAAGTTGTATGGAATGCTTTATGCGTTATGAAAAGCTGAAACGAAAATAAAGTATAGACTGCACGGGTCTGTATAGTGTGTTTTTGTAACCATTTTAACACATATCTAATGTATGTGGCCCTGCACTGGGTGTGTGTTGATGCCCGCAGACTGCTGAAAGCTGCATGCTAGACATAAGCGTAGGCTTTCTGAAGGTTTGCTGGGTCTAATTTTGGAGTCCTTTCTCTTCACTCATCATCTGCACTGTGCTTTTCAAGAGACCTGCCTTCATGATGGACAACCATCAACAGCTGCTGTGTTTTTAAACCCAGTCAAACACAGACTCTTTAAGTCAGGCAAAATCACTGCAGGACCACAGTTAGGACAACTATCCTTCATACTCTTAGAAATACTTTAAAACAGTGTTAGGATTAGTTTTTGCTTTCACCACACATTTGGAAACTATCTACATTGCTAATATTAATCATGTTTGAATTCTTCTGTGTCAACCGGTGGTTAAATCCAAGTGTCTTTACAAATTATGGGCATAACCAGAAAAAACAAAAACAAAAGAAAAAGTGTAAAAAGTGTAAAAACTGTAATTACAAAAAACCTCTTATTCATAGAAAATAAACATATTATAGATATATATAGAACGGAGTCCATTCATTAAGCAGCACACATTCAGTGTTGATTCTTACTTATTTACTCTTTCTTGATGTTTAGATGTCACATAAGAGAAATGTAGCAGAATAAATACTCAGAAAAACTAAATGAAGAGATCTAAACGGTACAATAACCTGTGTACCCTGAAAAGATCATTAAAAAAATCAAGTTCGAACCATAATATATAATTTTTTTATAGGGAGTGAACAATCAAGAATTTCGTCCGCTTCTTTGTCACTTGCATTCTTTCCAACTTATCTTAAAATTTGATTTATGTGCTCTGGGCAAACTCTAACAAAGAACCATGTATCCAATCCAAAAAACCCAAACATTTGTCTGACCTTTGACTCTGACTGGTGTGAGGCAAATCCTGTGTCTGGCGTGGGGTAAGTCTTCATGGCTGTAGCTGGCAAGTATGTCATACTGGCTCCTGAGGACACATCTGTGGAAACAATTTGATATGGGAACTTACAACTGTCCTGAAACAGTAAACCCAGTGCGAGGGAAGAAATTTGTTTTAGTAAAGTCAATTTTCAAACTGGTACCGGTAAATGTTTTGTTCTAAAATTTTCATATATATATCCTTTTTTTATTGCTGCCTATTCTTAATTTCCTCTTTGTTCAAAGTCTTTTTTCCAACCACCACATAGCTCAACTCGTCACCCCTGAGAAACATCTGGGAAAAAGTAATGATGCTCCACTGTGATGCAGTGATGTAGTTGTGCATAACCCATTTTCACACAAGCCCTACAGCTTTATAGATATTACCAGATGGAGATGCAGCTGAGAATGCAAATGTTTGATGAGTCCGATTGGAGTCTTCATTCTGCTGTTTTCTCTGTACTACAACGTTCACATGGTGTTTTCCCTGAGCTTCGTTCAGCCAGAGGTCTCTTCTTGCTACATGGGAGCTCTTTCCTCCCATTGATGTGAAATACTTGCTCACAAAGGACCATCCAATCACTTGGATTTTAGCTCTAATGCTATTAAAACCAGATGGTTTAACCTTAAGTGTGGGGTGCCTCCATAATAGATATCTAAATGTAAGGTTCAGATTTATTAAACCCTAAAAAAAAATCGGTTGAATGTGCCATAGGAGCTGTAACTATGATGGAATGTCCTCAGAACGATTGGAGAATGGCACACGTTACTAGCATACTTCAAACAGCTACCCAGTCTTGGGTAGCTCAAAACACATTGTTTCCATTTTATTTAAAGACATTTCTTCACCACCCTTCATAGCAATGGGAACTCAATACTGAGACCGAGATCTTCTACCAGATTACTCATCCAAAGAAAATTGTGTTAGACAATTAGGCACAAATATTATTTTGTGCTGTGTGGGCTTGTTGGCAGTTTGTAGCTAGTAATTATACCTAAGTGACTGCATGAAGCTTATAAAATAGGATGAAGAGAGTTTGTCAGAAAAACAGTGCATAAGTCTTTGGCTTTGTTGTGTTTACTGCTACTCCTCTAGCATGTAAAAAGAGATGATTTGGCATGGTGCAGTACTGTTTTAGGAGTTCACTACACTACATGCTAACTGCACACAGCACTTCAGTATGTTAAAATAAGAAGTTTTCATTAATAATAACACGCTGCGTCATGTCCTAAAAATACCCTGTTTCTCATAATCAACTGATGAGTAAAATATCACTCTTACAGCAGGAATTAAGAGTGCTATTTTACATTTTGCGCTAATGTAAGGAGACACACAGCTGTTGGTGTTGGTCGTGGGCTATCCTACCTTGACTCGCAGCAGTACAGACTATGGGGTTCGTTCCTGCGGGGTTCAGACCTCCATCAGAAGGCCTGCCGACAGCATAGTGAGTAGCTCCAGCTGATACCACCGCTGAACTGCAACAATCACAGACGGCTGATTTTAGCTGCCTCTCCCCTGCCTTGCTCGCTCATATCTTATGACAGAGCTCATATTCACAGAAAGATTAAGACAGCTGCATTAGTAGCAAGGAAAAGGAAACTAACTTATTTCCAACTACTAAAAGAGGTTTACTCTAAATTGATTAACATCTTTGTATAGCTGTGTAAAAAAATAACTGGTAAGAAATGAAATCATGTATAAAAATAATACAGAATAAAAAAACATCTACTTATAGTAGCCTGAAACTCAGCAAAACAAAAATCACAACTAATCACATGAACACATAGGCTAACTGAACATCCTCAGTCGTCAATGAGAGATAAAGTAATGCGAGAGGAAAGTCTGCGATGAGTCTAATTTAGACTCTTTGTGGTGAATTTTTAAACTTGCAAATAACTCACCTGTCATTTGCATACAACATTCGATTCTGGAGGTGTAGTTTTCCCTTCACATGCTGTTCCCAGTCCTAAACACAGGCACACACACACACATAAACACTGTCTGAACATGTAGACTCAAACAGCTTAGACACAGGAAGCCAAATGCTTGCCCTCCCTTAGTGGCTCTTAGATACCCCTTGTATAACCTCATGGCTGAAACAAATTAAGGAGACACCATTATGGACTTAGTTAGAGGCCATCAAACAAAAATACTTAACTACTGCATATTATCTATACTATCTAGGCTAAAATATCAGCTTAATGCACATTCAGAAAGTCAGGACTTGTTGTATTTTTGGAAAATCCTCCAAGCATCGCACAAAATCCTGTTTTTGTTCAAGAAAAATAACTTTGTTCTGTTTTTGTTTCAAGTATACAACTGCATAGATTCATTAAATGGTCACGTGCTAAGATTTACACTCATGAGTTTGCTCACCTTTAGGTTGTAGACCTTCTTGTCACAAATGCTACACTGGTGTGGCAGCTGAGTGGGTGTAACAGCATGGTAATCATTGACTTGATAAGGCTGAAGTGTCCTGGTACCTGACGATAAAGCTTCCTCTTTTCCATGCGGGCGGTGGTAGAGTCCTAAAGCCTGCATGCCACTTGAACCAAAAGAGGAAACTGCTGCACTATTGCAGTTTAACTTCAGATCAGGGGTTGGCTCCTCTGGGTTATATAGTTCAGTCCTGGGTCGAACCGGCTGTCCAGCTGGTGTCCACGCAGGGGGAGGATTAGAAACCACATCCACCATGCCGCTGTGAGACAAGTTGGTGTGACCTTGCCATTGCTCTTTATGTCCCATGGAGTTAAAAACATTCATTTTCTGCTCACTAAACCCAGCTTGTTGTACTTGCATATCCTGCCTATAAAACTCTCGCTGACCAAGACCAACACTGTTCATGTTGTTTGCCTGAGTATTCATCACTGTGGACAGCCCGTTACCAGCAGCGGCTGATGCTGCAGATGTCCCTCCAGATAAGTTGTACTGAAGACGTCTGTCAGCGTCAGAGGCGTAAGTCGACCCAGACTTTTTCCCATACTCAGTGCCCTGTTGACCCATTGCGTCTCCTCCACAAGGATGGTTCAGTCTCACATTGCCTGGATTTTGGTTAAATCCCCCACTGACCAAGGCTCCCAAAGCTGAATTTGAAGAGGGGAAACCTAGCACTCCCGTGGGAAAGGCACTCTGTTGATTTCCAACCATAGTTGAAGTCCGTAAATGATTAAACAAGGGCTGAGACATGTTGACATTGGAGAGAACCTGATTGAGAACAGTGGCAGCAGCAGCTGTGTTGCCTTCCTGAGCCAGTTTCAGGCGATGGAGGGTAAGCTGGGCCTGGAGCTGAGCGAGTTGGAGGCTAGCTGGAGTCAAGAGGAGCTGCTGGTTTTGCTGCTGAGGACCTGTGTGCGAACTGCTTGGAAGATGGACACCCAACTGGAGACCCTTATTATTGGCACCGTCCAAAGGTCCCGCAGTGATGCTGGAGGGTACAAAAGATCACTGAAGTGAAGTAACTGGTATTTATGGGCTGCAGAACAGATCTTTGCTCTGCTCTTCAGTAAAAATGGTATAATGTCAATTTAGTCTACATCTGTCTGTCGATTACACATTAGAACAGTGATTATACTTAATACCACCTACAAAAAGTATGAGAACTTGTTTCTAATGAAATGTGTGGCCAATACTTTGATTTTTATGATAATTTCACATCATTTTGTATAGCGTCATAATTATTTACAAGTGATTTGCAATACTACGAGGTTTGGCATCAATCTGATAAAAAAGTAAAGACACAGTGATTTTTGCTGATACCAAGAACCAATATCTATACTTTTATCCTAAAAAGCAGCTTATGTACAGCAAAGAACTGTGTCATGATTTATGACATGAATTATCATCAGTTTGCATGTACCCATATTATTTACCACACCTACAGTATGTATCAGTAATAACCATGCCTCTACAGTGTACATCACACAGAGTCTTGTGTACAAAGCATTTTTTAAAATTTGTTTTGCAAATGTTGTGTTCTGACACTAAATAATGATAACTTTTGCACAGTTTGCACTGTCCTTTGCAACAGCTTAAAAAGCACTGATTTTGCTTCTGATCAATTGTTTTCTAATCTAGCAAATTGTTCTGTGGCCAGCAAGTGTATTTTCTTTTGCTTTTATGTCAGGTAAAATAAGCACGATGCTTTTTAAAATGATAAGCAGATCCCCATCTGCTTATGCATTAAAACAACGCCTTGAATCAAACATAATTCCCAGAGGTCCCAACCCAAAGCTATCAGGTCTCCTGCCAGGTTCATGTCCATACCCCAGTGGGTCACAGTTGTTTTTCAGGACCTACACAGTATAAACATTGTGGCTAATCAGTGTGCATATAGACACAGACTATGTTATAACCTTCTAAGACCTGTTCATCAATTTAATTTTGAAACCTTTTTGGAAGTTTATTATACTCTCTATGTACCAGCATAGTAAAAGCAATGTTGTATCCATCTAAAGCAGCATATATTTTAAAGTGGTCCAGCAGATCCCAATATTAACATGTCTGCAGTCCGTTGCTGACAGCGCTAGAAACAGGAAATGTCATGCATTCCTTTATAAGTCCATGGTGCAAGGATGAAATAGAAAAGTAAGAAGACGATCCATTGTGGTATTCCCATGATGATGGCCACATGTACTGACACATCTCCTGAAAATCTCCTTGTCTTGACTTTGTATCACTTTCAGTCTGGTTGCTCTTAGACTTCTGTGACAATTTCTGAAGGCTCAATTCTTCATATTTAGCAGCTTTTACAGGTGATAAAGGGCTGATAAAATTTAAAAATCACACTGTCTCGGTACTGATTGTGTTGTCCACACAGAAGTCAGGTTGCTCCATTATGCAGTTTACCAGGGAGCTTGTGTCATGTTCATGCTCACAGAACAAATTCCAATCTTTGCCCTTAAAAGGTCTCTGCAGAGCTCCGTTAGCAGCCTGTGACATACTACTCACAGCCAATGAAGTGGGGTCAGTGTATATCATGAGTGTTTCCTGAAGTAGTTAGGTATTGTCTGTTTAAATACATCTAATGCCTTCACATACTCCATCTGCCCCAGCTGGGATGTAAACAGCAACAACAATGGCACATGCGAACTCCCTCGACCAATGACATGATTGGAGCCTCGCAGCAAGCAGTTCACATTAACATGTCCAGAATAACACCATCTGTTAATATTACATCACAAGTACTGCTATCCTTACACTTTTCCTCTTGCCAGTCTGCCTGAAGTGCGTGTCTGCCTGTTAGATCTGAAAACTCCTGAGTTTGAGTTCAGAAGCTTTTCCTGCAAAAATATCTCATTAAAGCACATGATCCTAGAAGATCCCAGTGTCCCTCTGGGTCTTAGTCAGTGCAGCTACCGTCTCAATTTTGTCTGCTTGAAGAAATCAACTGAAGAAAGAGCTTATACTTTCTAGACCCTGCTCTCCATTTTAGCCCTAGCTCTGCATTCACAGGGTATCACCTTTAACTCATTTAGGTTTTGGGATCTTTCTGTGTGTCTTTGTAAAGCTCAATCAGCTGATTACTGATGTAAACAATGTTCGTACTCCTATTATTATAGCCTCACAATGCAAAGAAAAAGCACTGGGAGAAGCAAGACAAATCACATAAGTTTGGGTAGCCAGAGTTCAAATGCAAGTACAAAACACAAACATTGAAATGAGCTAAACTATTTAGTCCTGTAGGATTTTTAATCATAATATTTGCATATTATTTTTTGATTTAACATTATGCATCTATATAAAACATGAATTCCATTGAATTTTTACAAAGATGTTGGAAAGTTAGCACATAAGTAGCTATCTATCTACCGACTGCTTCACAAACTGTTGTAATAGAACAGCACAACCCACAGGTGCCATGACCCTGTTTAACTTTTCAGCCTTTTCACTTTCTGATGAATACTCTTAAAGGAGGTCTAAACTTAGTCTACTCAACTATTCATCACATTATCTATGTTAAGCCCTTGACACCGGCCTGCCTGGCTACTGCTTCAATATTTGTGCGAGCAGTCTGTCAGAGACAAAGCAGCGACAGCCATAAAATGTTGTTTACAGCAATTAGGAATCATTTGAATCTGGATTATTTGTAATTCTTTCATAAAAGGTAGTGATGCACATAAGAAGTGAGAGATTATAAAATGGATTATGGATTTTTCCTAAACAAACAAAAGTCAAAAGGCATTTTCAAATATTAATTTATGAAACAAAATCTTGCAGAGGATTATCACCTTCATGTCTGTCATCCTGTTGGCCTCTTCAGTTGTGATATGGTCTTGTGATTACATCGCCACATCATAAACTTGTCATATCACAACCATCGCTCACACTTCAAGTGAGCCATAAATCATCTAGCTGTACGTACTGGGGTCCTAAAATCCCACCTCTCCAAAGGAGACTTTGTGAGTTTGTTTTGAACTTTGAGAATATTGTAGTTCACTTTGCGTTGAAACATTGTGTTAAAGGTGGTGTATTTTCACTTGATTTCAATCACTAAACTCTACAGTATAAGAGTAATGGCGGATGTTTAACAGCAACAAATCATAAAAAAGATTAATAGTTCAATAAAATCTGATAATAAAACATTCATTTAACTTATTTTGTGTCCAAAGTGGTCACAATGAGTTAGTTCATCAGCACAACTTTCTTTTTCCAATTACTGGTCATACTCGGTGTTTTAGCTTATTAGTGTAATTCAGTAAACAGTTTTTATGATTGTTCTTTGCCTGTAAAGCTCTTTGGATCTTTGTTAAGAAAATAAATATGTATTTGCAACATATACAGAGCAAAGTAATCTAGCATAGGCTGTGCATTTATAATACCTGTGTGTGTGATATTTTGCTCATTCTGGACAATTCTCAGCTCCTAGCTCTTCTGACGATTGTACACACTCTTAAGTGAACAAGCATGCTGATGGAGAGATACACTTACACCATTCCAGCTTATGACTCAAAGCTATAAATACTAGAGTTGCCTTCTGCCATCATGATACACAGTGTCCTTAATAGACTAATATGGACTCTTGGGCTCCTGGCACAGTGTGCCAGACACTTCAGACTAATCTCGTTATGACGATAGGGAGTGTAGGTGTCAAAATAACCTCAACCAGTTGTGGAAGGGAAGGGTTTAACACTATGTAACACCTTGTATGTATACATATACTATGTATACGTATATGTTTCTGTAGCTTTCTCATTTCATGTATTAGATAGGTAGATATGTAGAGAACATTCAATGACATTCGATGTGACTTTGAAAAGTGGAAAAGAATATCAAGAATACTACAGGAATGGACAAGAATCATAGAGAGGGAGTTATAAAGTAACAAACAAATCTAATCTGAAGACAAATCATCTGAAACAGCAAAAGCAGACAAAAACATGCATTTCTGTTTAAAATAACCACCTTATCAAACATTTCAAATGGACTAGAGAGCTTAGATTTGAAACATGCATGTGCATATAATTTTCAATCCTAATACACGCTTGTTGCAAATCACATATAAAAACATCAAACATGTATGAAATACAAATATGAAATTGATATTCTATATTATATAATTGTAAGAGGGCGGCACATACGGATGTATGCAGTTTTTTGTTGTACATGTACAATGAAAATAAAGGGTTATTCTATTCTTTCTATTCAATATTTGTTTATTCAAATCTAGAATATATTTCCATCATCTGCTGGGATGTGATTTTATTTTGTTTCAGATAGTATGCCAGTGTGTTTTGTGTGTGCATTTGATACAGTTCCCTGCTCTGAGTGACGCGCTGAAAAAAGCCTCTCATAGTCAGAGTCATGTCGCAGTACAGACTCATAGCAGACAGCATTAGCTCAGTCTTCAGAATAGCTTCATGTGTTCTTAGCCACATACATAAATGTACAGGTTTACACATGGTATTTCTATTTTGTCCCACAAGGTTAAA
>VUQR01001142.1:77884-89591 GCA_015108515.1 Hemichromis elongatus
TCCAGCATCCGATGGTTTGATTAAAAAATGCATTTATTTAATAACAGTGATTATGCAAGGACTCATATAGATGGAAAACAAGCCATATAGTCAACGTTAAATAAAAAAGTGCCGAAAAAAAACAAACAAACAACATTTCAGCCTCTGCTGGGAAGTACACTTCATCCGTTTCAAATGAACAACCCTTTAAATTTAGATTGTGTTCACACCGAGACCTTTAAACTCTGCCAGCTCATATATTTAAGCATTAAGAACTGGAAAGGTAGTGATGAAGAGCTGATCCCAAAGACGATTGATTGCCTCTTGTAATTAGAGCTAGGATCAACTGCTCAAAATGATAATGTTAATAATGTTACACTAAGGTTACACTTTGTAACTTTAACTGAAACATTTTCAAGAAGAAAAAGTCACTAATTTTCAAAAAGTAAAAACATCAAATAGCTACGGGATAATTAAGCTCTACACTGAAAAAACTGTAAGCATCTTAACAGTATGACCGTTTCTTCTGCTAATCCTGCTAATCTTTATCAGTTTTGTGCTCAGGATGCAGAGGACAGTGCTAAAATTACAGTCCTACCATTGGAAGAGGAAAAAGTCTGTGTGATTCTCAGTAATGCACAGCTGATAGTGTGTTACTGATGAATCCAAGCAACTGCAATCAAACCTCACAAGCAATTACTGCCTCTCATTTTATTAATATTGTTTAAGCTGTGTCTGTTATTTTTTGGGGCATCAGCTAAGACGACCATCGCAGCATCGGCGTCATATTACAGCTTCGTTTATAGAGACACCAGAACTAAACTGAAACTGTGATGATTTCGGGATTAAGTAGTGTATCCCTCTCAAGCCTGTCTAAGTTGCACGCAAATCTCATTGGTAAATACAGATGCAGATATTTGACAATACTCTTTTATCATTGCTGTCTTTTAATGTGGATACCATTTGTAAAGACATTTAAACCCCTTTAACTCTGACCACTCCCATTGTTCCCAGTAGTTAGCCTCGCTAAGTCTACCAACTCAACGCCTGTAAACCCTTTCCCACCAGGACATAACCCCATGTACGGCAGGAGAAGAACCACAGGCATAAATTTACTGTAGCAACCAGCACAGACTCTGTATAATCATTTCCTGTTTTATTTTGAAACTTTCCACCGGTTTATTGTACTTGTTCGCTTGGTTTCAGTTTGCCCGCCAACACCTGTTTCCCTTGACTTAATTACTAACGCAGGATTTATACAGCCTCGCTGCCATTTGTTTCCTGTCAGACTATCTCAGCATTTTCCAGTATTTTCTTGTGACCTTGACGTTCTCTTGTGGAGACCCACTGCCGTTTTTTTAACCACTTGTTAAATTTTCTTGCTGGAATTTTTGGATTTTTGCACTGTGAGACTTTTATTTAGCCTTAGGATCTACAGTTTGGTTCAGCCATTAAAGCTACACCAGATACTGCTGGAGTCTGCTATTCAAAGTTAACCACTTAAACTTTCTTTCACCATTTGTGGCATGTCACAAATCTTGCTTGTAACAATGTGTTTCTAAGGCACTGATAGACACTGATCTTTGTGTACAAGTTATAGAGAACGGAGCTTCTTTGTAGTGTGTCGGGCTGATCATCCTAATTTAATGATTTACAAGATGCACCTACACTTGGCTGAAAGTGGACACCAGCGTGGCCGTTGTAACTACGAAGACTCTCTGCGGTGCCATGCAACTGTCAGCCATTTAACATCAGGATTAGCCACAGTTGTTGCCACGTGTCAACAAGGCAGTGAACACATGCTTGAGGTGTTGGTGGGGGAGGTAGACGGTCCCGCGACACAAATAGGTGACACTAGAAATTAAGGTTTTCTGTAAGCAACAGAACGGACAAATCTTGCTGGTAAAAAGTGAAGGACAAGCATAATTAATCTGTTTGGTCAACTTTTCTGTCCTCCTTAAGGAGACACAAGATCTGTTGAGTGGGACAGTGATGACTGCATTTTACTCTTATTTCAAAACATTTTTTGGTGTTCCTTTTTGTGCAAAATTAACTACTCTGTATTTTTTATTTGCTCAACCTTGTGCCAACAAACGTCACGGGTTTCGAAGGGATCCCGCGCAATCACAGATCCGTAAAGCGACCGCACCAATCACTCAACACTTCTCTGTCCAGACGGCCATTTGGCCAGATCCATTTAAAGTGTGGGAAAGTCTAAATTAGCTCCCGTTAATGACCTTGCAGGGGATTGCAGGGATGATTGAAACTTCAAGTTGACGACTTGGTGCAACGAGCGCTTTTAAACATGACACACTTGGCAGCAAGTTAAAGGATGTGAATTTGTTTGGATAAAACACATCAGTAGTTTTGTATTGTTAACAGCACGTCATCAGGGGTGGACAACCCATCATCCATCAAAAGAGTAAAAATCTGTGAAACCTCATTTTCAAAATTTTCAAATCTAGATCCCCAGAGGATATTTAGAGGATGCTTCTGTTTCCCTGAACCCCAACGTTGTTATTTTCAATATTTTGCTTTCGACAGCTGTGGCCTATATACTTTCTCCAGCATGCTTACGCATGGCAAAATAGTCCTTCAACTTAACTGGCTTCTCTCTTACGCTTACACTCCCTGCGCTGAAAGAGCTATGTGTTATATTAAAGTTTTGAGAACAGACATTAAGACCACAGATCAATCAATGAATAAAATAAAAAACACATAAATAATATCATTGCACATGCTTGTCAATGCAGAACATTCTCTGTTATAATAAGAAAGCTAAAGAGTCAAATACTATGAGCTTAACAATGTACTAATGTAACGTTAAATAGAAGAGGAGCACAACAAACTATATCAGTGCTGTTTTGATTGACAGTACATGATTATAGCTTCATTTATAAATCCATGAAGAGTGATGCAAAATAATAAAAGGTTTTTACAACTAACCCAAAAATCAAATATATATATTCAAAACTTCATTAGTTTGAGTTTGAGAACCGTAATGTATGTCAACGTGTAACGTCTTTGAGTTTTTCTATGAAATGTGGCTTTGACAGCACTGAAGAAAAGCACGGACACATCGATGGAAGATCACTGGCTTTTACCTTTCCTGCTGCATTTTCACATATCAACTTCCGATGCGGAGCTGCAGGGTGTGTGGTACAAGGTAAAATTTGCTCAGACGTTTAACTTTCCCCTCTGTGACGTGCTGTCACAGTGATATAGAGCCGTAGCAGGTGGGAAAGAGTCATAAGATGAGGAAAGTGAAATGGCAAAATAAGGGAAGGTATGAATGCTAATGCATAGATGGTGTGGCAAAGCATGTCGAGCATGCTTAACTGATCTGTTACAGGACAATCCGTCACAGGCTACTCATCACCGAACCACCACAAGCACACAAAACTATCATGCAGTCTAGTCACCCAGATCCATCGGTAATGTCTGAAATTCTGGCCGGATTTTTTGTAACAACATGTTACCACTTTACAATTTTCTTATTTATTGTGCAGGTGTTTGCACAGTGATCCGTATGCCCAACATTCACGGCAAGTTCAAATCGATTCAATTCAATTTTATTGTATTGAAAGTCAGAAAACTGCACACATGGACATGTTAGGCTCTGGAAAATTCCATATATGTGTCTTATATCTGGGATAACTTGTCACATTAGAACTGAAAAGACCCTGGTAGGTGTATAATAAAAAATAAATAAAAAGGGCTTTTTTATTCATTTTAAAAGAGTGACAGCATTTAACAACAACAACAACAAAAAGTCTCACCAATCTTGTCACAGTCCACTACCGTAAGAAGAGATATTTTTTCTTACTGCACATATTTATTTGCTGGATTATAACGATCGAAGTACATTTTAATTTGAACATTTTTTCCATTCCTTTTGTTGCTTTTTTTCATGTTTATGTTTTGTACAGCCTTATTCGTGTGATTATCTTAAATATGTTGCAGAGGTCCGAATACTTTACAGTCACTGCAAGTGAGAAAACCCAGCACACAGACTCACTGAGCTCTGGAAAATCCATTCGCTCCATTTAAAAAAATGCTTTTAAATAATTAGAGTACACTTTCGGATATTTTGAGAACTAAAAGTTAAAAATTTGCATTTTATTTTGTAACAAAAAGTCTTCATATCTAACAAAATGCAGATTCTAATATTTTAAGGAGTTTTTCTGATATGTTTAAATAGTTATTTGAATTTGAATCTGGGAAAGAAGAAAATGTTTATAGCACCTAAGACAAGAAGACCTCAGCGTGTCACAGTGTAAATGAAAAGACCCTGGTCAGCGTTTAAGAAAGCGCATAACGATTTATTCAAATTGAACATTTATAAAATCCTACCGCAGGCCAAATGCTCCTGGTGCGACCTAGATCTCTGCTTAAGACCAGAGGTGACGGCGCATTCGTCTCTGTTGCACCCTTCCTCTGGAATAATCTCCCTCAGTCTGATTCAATTCAATCTTTTAAATCTTGATTAAAAATGTATTTATTTAGCCTTGCCTTCCCTGCCTCCTAGCCCCTACATTTTTAAGTGTACTGTAACTTATGTTTTATTGATTTTATTATTTTTTGGATGATTTAACCTTCAGCCTTTGGGCTCGTGCCTACTATGCCTGGTGTATCGTTGCTTAGTTATGTCTCCCACCTGTCAGTATATCTTATTTGTATTTATTTTATTTTATTATTTTATTTACATGTATTTATTATTCCTTCCTTAATTCCTTAATTGGTTTCTATGAAGCACTTTTGCATACCTTCGGTTTTTAAATGTGCTATATAAATAAATTTGTTTTGTTTCTGGTTTTGGATTATTTAGACTTTTTTTCCCCTAAATACTTTTTCTCAGCTCTTGATTTTCCAGGTTATCCAACAATGCTTTTTAGGTTACTGATCTATTACAGGACATAAGTCGTTTTAAAGCTGCACAGTCTGACTCCGACTCCATATACATGCGAGGTTTTTTGTTTGTTTTGATGATGGTAGCAGGCAGGGCGACAAATCCTTAACTGAATGATGATCTTAAATAAACAGTAGAAACGAAGTGCATTAAAAGACTATCAAACTCTTTTACTTTGCTAGTTTGTAATTAACCAAATAAAATGTAACTACAGTCACAATCACACACAATCTGACACAACAAATTTCACTTATTCATTTAGTAGCAACTCTCTGGCCAATAAAAGTTTCCATTAATATCCAGCATTTAGTATTTCTACCAATTCATATTAATTCTTAAAGACAAGTTGCACAGTTCAGTCCTCACACACTGCACATTAACTCAAAGAAAAAATCATCAATAGATACAAAAATATAATCAATATTTGTTACAGTAATGATTGCGTACATTTCACAGTTATACTGTTGGGTTGCAGAGCTTGAGCACAGTGATACTTTGTTGCTGACAAATTCAGGAGAAGGCCTTTCGGTGACATCACCACGCATTGTTTGGCTTATAAAGTTAAACTAATTTATCAACTGAATTTGGTGGTTTTAGGTACTGAGTACATGTGGAAAGCGGCTTATTTTGTTTTGGCTTTAAGAACTTAATTAGTTAAAACATAATTTGCTGCTAAATTTAGGGAACGGCAGCAAAAGTGTAATGTTTAAAATAGTGGGATTATTTTAGGCTTGTCTGAAATTTTCCAACACATCAAATATTTTGAACAAGAAAAGCACAGCTTTGAATAAGCAGGGAAAAAAAATTCACAGCAAGGCCAATTTTTGCTTATTAATATAAATCCTGGATATGTTTTAAAATAGATAAAAGGGAAAATGTGTTAGGTCAATACTCAGTATATTCAGATAAATCTGCTGAATGTAAAATTTCCCTTTTATTTCCTTTTACATGGTTTGTTCAAAAAAAAGAGGAGTAGCAACATTAAAATAAAAAGAGCCTTAGAGCTTCTCTTTTAAAGTGCAGATATTTTTTAATAAATTTTAAAAAGCACTTTTTTAAATTGTTGCATATTGTTATTTTTTATATATATATATATATTTGGAGAGTATAAAATCCTCAGTACTGTAGTAATCCAGTGAGACACATAGATAGCAACTGGTTATCAAATTCGATTTCATGCAGGAAGACGCTACACCGCTGATGCAGACATTTTTCCAACAACACAACTTTTTTTTCAGGATACTCATCATACCATTGCAAAAACGTGCCGTGGACTACTGTGGACTTTTTCCCCCATACAGCCACGTGAGTACCTGGCATGTGTTTGTACTGTATCCTGTCTGACTCTGTGGTTTACAGATTTTGCTCTTACCTCTGTAAGGTGTTGCTTGTTGTCTCAGGGGGGTATCCACTGCTTTTTCCTTTTCCCAGCATTATTAATTGACCTGTTTTGTCACTGTCAACGCTGCTTGTCCGATCCCAAACGTTCTGCATGGCAAAACAAACTCCCTAGCACCACCCACAGCCTTTACACCCCTTAACCTCTCCAGTCACCCCCCTCAGAAGAAACCACCACAGACCAAAGACACCAGATCTTGATAGGGTAACTTTCTCCAACCTGCTTCTATTTGTCTTTTTTTCTTTCCCTTCACTGAACGGCCTGATAACAGAAATACCAGCAGGCAGGAAGAGACTGGGGGCTGAGCACTTCAGCGGGGTCTCTGCTGCTCAGCTACTCCTGATCGACAGCAGCAAAGGCAGCAAAGCCCCCTTCACTCTCGGCTATCCAACTGTCTTTCCCTATAAACTATGCTACATACACTTCCAAGACTTTCCTTCACTTCCTGTGTTCTCTCCAGGGGCAAGAGATGGGGAAATCAGCGTAGTGCCTGTTCAAAGAAAAACAGGAGGATGACTGAGTGAAGTTAAAGAGGGAATAACAGAGGAGGTGGGCTCAGGGGACTGCATAAGGGGGGTGTGAGTTAAATAGGCCAAATGGGAGTCCCTGCCCAGGACAGCTCCACGCGGTACAACAACAGGGACAAGAAGGTCTCTCCAGCCACCGCTGATTATCACCTCTGCACTGACACAGAAACACGGAAACACAGACACACGCACACTCGCACAGTCTGGCTGATGAAGGGATGCACTGCGGTTCTGGGAATGCCATCCGTCACTCAGTAGGTGTCGGGATCAATTTAGCTGCTGAATCATTGGAGAGATCCAGTCTCTAGGCCCGAACACAGTGTCAGATTATTAACATTTTGCAATGGTCAGACAGGCTGAGGTTTCACATCTGTCAGCCAAAAAGTAGGGTGTGCTTGATAATAAATCACCATTAAGAGAAGGCTCATACGAAGGGAGAACACATTAATCCTCGGGGTCTTGCTTGTGCTGCATGGTTGGATTTTGGGGGTATTTATTTAGAGTGGAAAGGAAATTGTAATTTTGCAGGGGGATTTAAGTTATGAAGACAAAGTTTCCAAGAAATGAGTCAGAGAAACTGAGTAATGTTTGTTTAAAGAAACCTAAACCATGTCTCCCCATAGACAAACATATCATTTTATCTGATTGATCACGAAACAAAGATTTCAGCAAAGTTGTGAAACCTAAAATTATAAAATAAATGAAAAGCCTTCACAATATGCTTTTACATGTGGATTAGAGTTTCATAACTCACGTATCTTTGGCGAAATCAGCCATCTGGATTTGCCTTAACAAATCTACTTGTACAAAATGAAGACTTGGGGAAAAAATAAGGAGCTGGAGCTTGAGTCTAAGCCATTACTCTAAAATGTAAACAGACCAGCTACACTCGCGGTTGTTCAAGGCAACTGATCCTGACTGATCAACCGTTTATGGTATATAATTGTTATGCACAGAAAGAGTCTGGCAGTCAAAATCAATTCAAATCCTGTTCTATATTCAACAGTTGACCACATAAACTCAGGGATGTCAGGGACGAATGGAAACAGCAGCCTGTTGTTTCTCTACCAGCACTTACAGGCTGAAATGATAAATCACAGAAAAGCACGAGGCAATTCCTAATCATCCTCGAGACGCCACATTCTCTCCATCTTCGCACTGACTGCTTAAATGATGAATGGCAAAATTTTTAAAATATCTGACACACCTTTCTGACAACTACCAGGAAACTGTCGCTATGCATTGCGTGTGTGCAAGCGTGTGTGTATATATGCATGTGACAACGCTACATAACAATCCCCCCACACTTATTTTTGGCCCTGTGAGAAAGCAGATACCACTGTAGCATGAAGTGGTTTCTATAATGGTGTGTGCCTGGATGGCTCAATGATCAGCATGGCAGTTAGAGTGGTGAAATGAATTTAAATTGTATTGATACTGTAATGAATCTTTCAAAAAAAACCCCACAAAAAAAAAAAAAAGGATTCATACACTTTTAAAATTTTTGTTTCTTTTTTCTCTGATTCATTCCAATTGTAATGCATCAAGGAAATTTTATCTCAAGAGAATTTTACACAGCAAAACAACAATATTAGAAATAAAGAAAAAATAAAGGCTAGTTGCTGTTTCGTTACTTTGTCTTACATGTAGTCACAATAAAACATAAGGTTGGGCACTTTGACTTGCACCCAAAGAGCCACTAAACTGCAGCTGGAGCAGTTTAGGGAATACTGTTTATAAAACTAAAACCTACTTACTGCTGATAACTTCTTACATTTTGAATACCTGTGAAAGTAGTTCACTATTATCCATCTAAGTGAGTCTCTTTGTACTGTTTATACAAAAATGCGCTCTGGTTTTAATAACCATGTGAGGTGAAAGGAATCAGAATGCATCCATCTCAGTGTGCGGCAAAAAATACCCCACATTTCCCACAACTCACCAGTGTAGCAGCTAACTTTAGCAACGTCGAGTTAACTGAAACCACAGTGACAAGTGATCTGTCATATTCGATGTAGGCAGCTGTGGTTGAAAAGCCGAGTGATGAAAAGTCATTTTTGATGATAATGAGTGACAACAAGAGGCCTCGCAAAGAACTAATCAGTGACAAAGTGCTGTCCACGTCGCAACTTCACAGCACGTGCAGGGTAAAAATGGCAGATGGACAGCGATATATGAAGATGGTTTTTTTGAGTCTCATCAACCAGTTAAACTGTGTCTGGACACATTTGCTACTCATTAAATGTGTTTTTCACTTGTTCTTCCAGTTTTTTACTCGTTGCTCTGTATTGTCAGACAAATGCAATCTTTTTCCTTCTTCAATCATTTTCAGTCTGGTCCTTGTACCTGATCATTTTCAGACTAAAGTAATTATATTTGTTATGCCACTTTAAACTGACCTGTGACTCATTCAAGCATAAAAAGAGCACCTAACTCAAGAGATCAACCATTGTATGTCTACACATAACAGACAGCTTTAGCTTTGTTACTAGCAGCCTGTCACAAAGACACATTAACAGTATCTAAACCTTATGTCCTTAAGAAACAGGGAACTCAGAGGATGAGAGATGCATCCAGTGAGGTACGCAAAATTACACATGAACTGAACTGAAAATCAGTGGCAGCAGGTCTTATGGAGTGATGAATCCAGATTTGGGATTTTTCTTTGAAACTGTTAATATATACAGAGGTGGTCAGGAGAGAAGTACAACGATCTGTGAAACATGACAGAGGCTCTGCTGTGATTTGGGGCTGTATTTCAGTCAGTGGCTTTGGCAATCTTGTCAAAATTGATGGAATTAGGAATACAGAAAAATCAGTCATGGATTGGCCTTCCCAGAACCAGGTTGTCAGAAATATTGAAGCAGTCTTGATGAAAACAGAACAAAATACAGCAAACTTCGAATGACGAGCTTTGATTGTTCTTTAAGAAACCCACAGAACTATTCCTGAAGACCACTTCTGGGAATTGTAAGAAATCTTGCCTATGATAATTCAGACTGTGTTGAAGAATAAAAGTGGCCATACCAAAAACCGACTTTCAAGCTTTTGAGAATTGTACAAACTCCTACAATTTATATCTATACATTTCAATAAACCATTGCACCTATTTCTCATTTTCCTAGCAAAATTTTACAAAATACTGCGTGCCTCAACACACTTTTGCACAACATTGTTCTTCTGGAAGAGTTGAGACATCAGAGATAACTCTTGTGTATGTCTTAGCTTAACCTTTCAGCATGTGTGTCCAAACTTCTACGTGTGTATTTGAAACCAGAGCAGTATATCTGAGCATGCATGAGAAAACTAAGAGCGTCTCTAGTTTTACAGGGATAAATAGAACAGGCGTGTGGTTTAGCCGTTGTAGAAATCTCCCTGGATGGAAAATGTAATGGCACCACAACTTCTCTGTATCAGTATCACCATTAAGTTTTGTGACACAATACTTTAGTGAAACAAAGACAACCGTATGAATGCATACCATTTGTGAAATAGCCAAGTAATACTGTGCTAAGTAAGAAGCGACTCCCTTTCCAAGCGATTGGTTTTCAGAAAATTCTCCCAGTGCAGCTGAGAATGCCTCTGCGGAGCCGAGCATTCCCATGAAGAAGGGAATGCTTGTTTTGCAGAGGATTTAAGCCGACATGTGTGAAGCCATTAAGTAGACTTAGTCTGTTAATTAAACTCATTCTGTTACTCTACCTTTGGCCTCATTACAGCGAGACCTCTGCACTCAGATGCGAGCAGGCTATAGTATGCGACAAGTAAGAGCTCACAAATTCATTCGCTGCCACATGTGGCACACACACATGCATACTCAAGGTCAAATGTGGTTACAGCCATTGCATGAGAAGAACATATCTATTTCAGCAGATCTCTTTGACTGTGTGTGTGCACACCAGCTAGCACAAATAGCAAACATATACACAGAGGGCATTAGTGCTAATCGCAGTTTGGGCTGAAGCTGTTTAAGATCTCTTTTTCAATTATTTGTGATTATCTGGGATTCCATGGATTAACATTTTTACGCCATTTTTTCCCCCAATTCACACAGCCACAGAAGGCTTTGTATTTATCCCAAGTAAAGAACAGTTGCTTCCTAACCTCCTAGGACCTGGCGTCCACATATGTGGACAACATATGTTGGGTTGTCTACACCACCAGTCCCCAACCTTTTTTGCACGACAACAATAATTTTACCTGCCGGCCTTTAAGGTGTGTAAATACAACAAAATAAAACCAGTCAGTACCAGTACCAGTACAAAAAAAAAAAGAAAAGAAAATTTATTCATAAAACATGGGAAAAGACCCAGGGAAAAAAGTTAAAGTATGTTGGAGCAGCAGTCTATCGGCAGCCAAGAGGAAGAGGATGGATAAACTGATCAGGAAGGCCAGCTCTGTCCTGGGATGCACCCTAGACCCAGTGCAGGTGGTGGGAGACAGAAGGGCTCTGGCCAAAATAGCATCTCTGATGGACAGAGTCTCCCACCCCATGCATGTGAATGTTGCTGAACTGCAGAGCTCCTTCAGTGACAGACTGCTGCATCCTAGATGCACGAAGGAACGTTTCCGCAGGTCCTTCCTCCCTGCAGCTGTCAGACTGTACAATCAGAACTGCTCCCAACAATCATAGATGTCTACACCAGCGCTGTAACTTGCACTATCGGTTGATACTATTTTATCAACCGATTCACACTACAACCAGGGTGGCCTCTTATCTTATCTGTATTTAATTTATTAATCTAATAGCAGTATGGTACTCAGTTTTTGGTAACCATTGTCCTTCGTGTAAATATGTAAAAATTGTGTATGTCTCTGTTCTGTGTCTTGTGTACTGTTTGTTTGTACATGTGTCGTTCTTGCTGCTGTTGCACCCAAATTTCCCCTTGTGGG
>VUQR01001143.1:584-13317 GCA_015108515.1 Hemichromis elongatus
TGATTGGATGGGTGGATGGATGGATGGATGATTGGATGGGTGGATGATTGGATGGGTGGATGGATGGATGGATGAGTGGATGGGTGGATGGATGGATGGATGGATGGGTGGATGGTTGGATGGGTGGATGGATGGATGGTTGGATGGGTGGATGATTGGATGGGTGGATGGATGGGTGGATGGATGGATGATTGGATGGGTGGATGGGTGGATGATTGGATGGATGGATGGGTGGATGATTGGATGGATGATTGGATGGATGGATGATTGGATGGGTGGATGGATGGATGGATGGATGATTGGATGGATGATTGGATGGATGGATGATTGGATGGATGCTGGGTGGATAAGCAGAGGGTTGGTATTCTACCTGACTGGATGGACACAGGTGTGCTCGTGTCGATGTGGTTCTTGGCTCGATGAGTCTGCAGGTGGATGATGGGAATGATGAGTGGAACTGATACTGCCCCCGCTGCCATGACAACAACCGTCTGCCAACCAATCAGTTAATCAATAAATCAGTTGTTCGGTTCCCTTTCAGACTCCGTAAGACATCCTCGCCGGCTTTGTCCCAACACACAGTTTAATTCATTCATATTTTACTCAGTTACTTCCGTCTCATGTATCCATAAAATGGATGCAGCTGAATCTGTGTCAGAGAGGACAATCCAAAGCACCATCAGCCTCCTCCACAGAGCAGAGAACCTCATATCATAACAACGGGGACAATAATTAACCCTCAGCACACAGCTGGGCCAGCAACTCAAAGCACACATTGTTCGCTCTACGAAACGAGGCGGGAACCTGATGGATCCGAACTCCCAGAGCGTGTCCAACAGGAGGGCGGTGATGTTGACGTGTAGCTTTATGGCGGTTCGCAAACACCTCCGTCAGAAACTGTCTGTGTGGAGGAGCTTTTTCCTGCTGCTTTCAGGCTCTGCAGCTCTCAGCAGCGGCCACATCAATCAAACCGCTTTGGTGTGAATCCATCATTAAACGGTCCTGATCCAGAACGTTTCCTCAGAAGAACAAAGCCAGTGCTGACCCACTGCAGAGCACAGCAGCCTTCCCTGGAGGGGACCACAGACCTGGTCACCGTGCTCTGAGCTAGAACCAGCTAGAACCATTTATTTATTATACTGACTATACAGCACATTAAATTTAAATTTGCATGTTTTTAGGCAACTGATATGTTTCAGACTACGTTTATATTCACATGTATACTTACTGCATTTGATGTATTTAACCATATATAACACATATTACAGAATGAAACACCTGTGTAAAGAAACGCCTTTGAGTTTGCTACCTCATCTGATTTCCATGCCACCCTAAGAACATGTTTCTAGATCCACCCCTGCTCCCAGTGACCATAGCGGGTCCGACGGGCTTCTACATCGGGCCGGACGGGCCTGACACTCGTCTCCACCCCGTGTGAGTCCCCGCCTCTGAGAGGACCGAGGTGTTAACAGCTGCTCTCAGGTTGCCTCTAATTGGACCCCGTGTCTCTTTGTTAGTTTGACTGAAGCTGCTCTTATTTTCACCGTTTTCTTTATGAGCTTTTGAATGGGGCCGGTTCTGGTTCGATGAGCTGCGGATTGCCGGGACACGCCGGTAAATAAAACAAACAAAGCGAGTTTTCTTACCTGGATGAAGGCGCAGGTGATCAACAGAACTGCTGCTGAGTTTACAGGAGTGTCACCATAACAACGGGCTCTGTCCGCGGGGACGCTTGTTTTAAACGCCTGAGAGACATAATTTGGCGGTGCTGCTATCGGGTTGTGGTGCCCGCCCACCTCAGCGTGCTGCGTTTTTAGAAACGTACCTTTTAAAGTTTACATTGAATTTAAAACACAAAAATAAGGAATGATGAAAAATGACCTTAAAATTTACATTCATATATTTCTATAGATAATATATTTTATGTAATATAAATCACTTAATAGTGAAAAAGACCAGTCGATGATTTTTTTATGACATTACCCAAAGAAAGAAATATATATTGTGAAACAGTGAGGCCGGGTATAGAATAGAATAGAACTCAACTTTGTTGTCATTGCACATGTCACAGGTACAGGGCAACGAAATGCAGTTTGCATCCATCCAGAAGTGCTTTAGCCATGATATAGATATATTACAATATATATTAGCAATAATATAGATATGTAAGTATATTACAGAATGGGTCTATTATGGTATGTTATAATGTACCCGTGTGAAGTATGTTATGAATCTATGTATGTATCTATGTATCACATGTATCTATGCTTAAACACAAACAAACGGTCGGGAGCTGAACGGCGTTTGTGTTTTTAATCAGGCGCATTTCCGGACGCATCCGGTCGCTTGGGACACCGAAGGACCCCAGCGTGTGCTCGTAGTCAGACAACTCTCAGGCGATCAGGCTAACGGAGTAACAGCCTCGCGCAGGCAGGAAGCGCTGGAGATGGCTGAGGTGAAGGTGAAGAAGGAGACGAACCTGTCGGACCCTGCGGAGGTTGAGAACAGGTGAGGGGAGGAGCGGGACCGGCGGGCCGCTCTGTCCGCGCACCGGAATCCGTCCGATTGTGCCACAATTATCGCTTTCACGGTTCTGCTCGCGCATACACAGCACCTGCGTGCACGTCATGTACGCGGGTTCACATCGCGTCGGACCGCTGGTCACTTCGGCCTTATTCAGACTCATCGGCTGGCTTCGCTTCACCAGTATCTGGACGTGTTCCGGACTTACGTGGCGCCTCCGGCGCAAGCTCCTCTGAGCTAAAGTTTCTGCCTGCTGGTCTTCATGTGCAGCCGAATGTGATGCTGTGTCCTGTAGATGCAAGAAAACCTCCAGAAATGTTAAAGTATTCAGTAAACGGCGGAGTTCGCTGCTGGTTAGGAAGAAATTAAAACCGACCTGAGCAGCTGAGACACAGCAGGAGCAGAAAACGACTAAAACTTGGATTTTAAACGGAGAAACAGGTTTACTTTGATTTTTACTTGGTGTGTGTGTGTCTGTGTGTCAGGATTAAAGAGCTATGTCAGCAGTTCCCTCACGGTATCACGGACCAGGTGATCCAGAACGACATGCCTCACCTGGAGCCACAGCAGAGAGCCATGGCCATCAACAAGCTGCTCTCATTGGTTAGTCTGATGATGTCACACTCACCTCCAGAGAGTTAGGGAGGAGAATGGCTGTTTAATTTACTGTGTGCGCTGAGCGGGCAGCAGGTTGATGAGGTGGTGTTTGTTTCAGGGTCAGCTGGACCTGCTGAGGAACAGTGCAGGTCTCCTGTACAGACTGAAGGACTCTCAGAGCACCAGGTAAGCACACACACACACAGGTGTAGGAGTGCACTTCCTGTCAGGTGATCGCTGGTGTCTGAGCTGCTTCCTGTCTGTTCTTTCTCAGTAAGATGAAGGGCTCAGACAACCAGGAGAAGCTGGTCTATCAGATCATCGAGGACGCAGGAAACAAAGGTAAGAAAGTACTTCCTGTCTTCGTTTGCCTCGCCGCCGCATCTCGCAATGACGTCTGCGTCTCTCTGCAGGAATCTGGAGCCGAGACATCCGCTTCAAGAGCAACCTGCCTCTGACCGAGATCAACAAGATCCTGAAGAACCTGGAGAGCAAGAAGCTCATCAAAGCTGTCAAGTCTGTGGCCGTGAGTCCTCCACGATCCCTAATCGGCTTTGTCAGCCTCATCACTGCCATCGCTGATCAATAATCAACCTTTATTTAAATAGCTACAAAAAACCAGCTTAAAATCTGCAGAAATAAAAAAAAAAGGTTAAATTCTCAATAAATATCTTTTACAGATGTTTACGACAAACATCTGTAAAAGATATACATCAGCAAAAATATGGAGACTATAAAACAATTTGGAAATATAGTTGAAGGAAATATTCAAACTAGTAAATAATTAGTTATATGAAAAATAAACACAAGTAAATAAATATATATATATATGCAAATATAATTTACATATATGACTAACATCTGGTATGTGAGGAAAAATGTAACATTCTGAAAATTATGAAAAGTATGAAATATAAAAAAAAATATTTTAAGGTAAATGTTAAACTGTGTTGAAATTCAGATTTATATATAAAACACATAAACAATAACTGGAAAAATATTAAGATGTTGGTTTTTCAAAGAATCAATAAATGAAATTTGTGGAAGATTAAAAAAAAAGGTTCGCCTGTAAAGATGCTGCGTCGCCGTGTGTTTGGTGTAAACAAACGCTGCCGGTAATGATGTCACACTTCCTCTCTGCTGGCGTGTTTGTGCAGGCGTCGAAGAAGAAGGTGTACATGCTGTACAACCTGCAGCCCGACCGCTCGGTGACGGGCGGCGCCTGGTACAGCGACCAGGACTTTGAGTCCGAGTTCGTGGAGGTTCTCAACCAGCAGTGCTTCAAGTTCCTGCAGAGCAAGGTACAAAAACTGTATTGAAACTGTTTTATTGTCCAAACGCCGCCCAGCAGGAGGCAGCAGAGTGGCGCTCTGAGGTGGGAATAGGGCAGGGCAGCCTTCTTTCCTGTCTCTCAGCTGTGTGCTGGTCATGTGACCTCGCTGTGTTTCCTGTGTCGAGGCGGAGGCGGCGCGGGACAGCAAGCAGAGTCCGATGGTTCAGAGGAATAGCTCCTTCGCCACGTCGCACGAAGTCTGGAAGTACATCTGCGAGCTGGGCATCAGCAAGGTGACATCACACCTCAGACGCACCAATCACAGCACAGCGTTCACCTGCAGGCAGCTCCACACACACATTAGAAAAACTTTATAAACAGCTGGAAGTTACAGAGGCGGTTCAGTTACCTGAGCGTTACCTGAGGAGGGAGGAGCAAAGAACTTTTTACCTCATCCAGCGTGTAAACAGTCCCCCGGACTCGGGCTAATGACCTGGGCCCAGGTGTTTAAGGCGGGGTTTACTTGATCTTTGGCCAATCAGGCCTCTGCTTTCCTGGTCAGCTGACTAAACGCGAACATAAGATGAGGTGAAAGCGGAGAGCGGACCTGTAACTACAGGGGTCCAACAGCATGGCCACGCGTGGTACTGATGTCTTCAGGAGTTTAGTGCTCTCTCTGTCTTCAGACACCGTGAAAACTAAAGAAACACCAAGTTTCCAACATAAACATCTTTGAGCTTATCAGAGTCTCTCATGTTAGTGTCCATAAACAGTCGAGCTGACAGAACAGAAAAAAGGAAAATAATGTCCTCTTATCACCAATGTAGAACACACATGTAACATTGCAGAAACAGTATACATGAAAACTAGCCGCATCTGTAGCTCTGACCCACACTGCCGAACTCTGGTCATGTGACCATTACAAACCTACTTCATACAAACTTACAGCACTTTACATATTTAACAAACCCACAAGTTTTTAATCAATGTTACACTTTTATCATCTTATACAATAATTTGTAATTCCAACAAATAAACTAAATTAAGCATGACCATCACAGAAACACATGACATTAACTTTTTTTTTTCTGTGTGTATGAATCTGGTGTGTGTGCTTTCCTGAGGCCCTCAGGTGGACCTGTCCATGGACGACATCGAGACCATCCTCAACACGCTCATCTACGACGGGAAGGTGGAGATGACCGTGATTGCCGCCAAGGAGGGCACGGTGGGCAGCGTGGATGGGCAGATGAAGCTGTACCGTGGCGTGAACGCCGTCATCCAGCCCACCGGCCTCGTCAAGACGCCCTGCGGTCTCTGCCCGGTAACGTGCCGCGCCCGCGTGCACCAAGGGCCGCTCTCACGGCGCCCAAACTCATCCCCGTCTCTTCTCCGCAGGTGTTCGACGACTGCCATGAGGGCGGGGAGATCTCGCCGTCCAGCTGCATCTACATGAGCGAGTGGTTGGACTTCTGAAGCCACGCCACCACCATGTGTTTCTCTGTGTTGGAAGCATCACTTCCTGTTCGTCGCAGACGTGAAGCCAGCAGCTTCTGTACCTGTGACGATGACATGCAGCAGTTTGTCCCGGTTCTGGAGGCGGAGCGTTTGTTTTCTGGGGCTGCTTTAGTGTTTCTTTTTGACATCGTTAATCTTAGGGGTCATCTTATTGGCCCATCATGGAGCTCCCACCTGCACACGCTCTGTAGTGCAAACGCCTATTTTTACTTGACTTTGTGTGTGTGTGAGTGTGAGAGAGAGAGAACTGCAGTGTGCTGGTCATAAAATGATTTGTTGGAACCAGTTTTTGACCACCAGGTGGAGCTGTGGTTGCTATGCAGAGAGGTGACCTGCAGCCAATCACAGCCCTTTGTCTTTGTTTGAGCTGAAGGGACAGTTCCACCGTTAGGATGTTTTACGTTTTGTCCCTCGCTGCCCGTCTCAGGGTTGAGGCAGGGGAAGCGGCCCTCAGCACGCCTGTCAGGACGCCGTCTCTGGCGAAGAAGAGCAGCGGTCACTTTGGTCTGGACCTCCTCAGCCTAAAGTCCTGGTTCTGCAGAACAACAAAGGACTCCGATGACACTCCTACACTCAGTCTGTTCTGTGATTATTATTTTGGTCATGATTTGGGGTATGAATAAAGTGGGTGGAGTCTTAGCCGTGTGGCGTTTACCGTCTGTCTCTGCGTGGTGTTCTTTGACTGTCTGAGAAGGTCACGGCCCTCCTCTGAGCCCGCGGGAGCTCTAATGGGCCTCACAGTGAATCGATGTGGAGATGGTCAGCGCTCACATTATCTATTGTTCTCTGATGCACTCTGCGTGTTTGTTGAAACGCAGCCCTCGTTAGGCCACCATGTTTTCCATCAGACGTCATTAAGCAGCTCCATCAGGCCATAATGGGCTCGGTGCTGACCGTCAGCACGGATCACATTACACAACATGCTTCATATCCACCCTCAGCTCAGAGAGTCCAAATACCCATGAGCCTCAGCTGCCAAGTAACTGCCACATACTCTATGTAAAAGATCTTATTGGTCAGATAAGATCATTAAAAATGCTCCAAAGTGCTCCAGCAGCACAAATGCAGCCCAGAGGTCCAGGTCAGATGATGATATACCTGTCAGTCACAGAGACCACGCCCCTAACATTGCAAACAGGTGCATTGTTGCATGATTTGGTACAGGTGTGAAGGTGGAAATTCTCTGCGTCAGGCTGTCTATGACAGACCTGCACTTCCTCTGGCGTCTGTTTCAGTCATTCATTATGAACTGTGTGTAACATGAGTACGCGCAGAGATCTGTTAGCGCATGTGCCATAAAACTGGGCTGGTGTTTTGAAATGTTGTAGGGGTCGCTGTGATGCCATTTTGCAATATTTCATGAAAAACAACCATATAAAAAGAAAGCCTTCATCACATTGCAGGTGTGGGCTAAATTTCATGAGTTTTTGGGCATTCCAAGGCCCTCAAAAGCTACTTCCTGTTTCGTGGCAAATCGCCTTCCCAGCAGGGTGCGCCGTTCAATTTAAACTCACAATTTTCCCACTGAAACATGAGGGATTGATGTTCCCAGCTGTTGAGGTGGATCTGATGAACTTGTGAGGAGCAATACTTCAAAGTATAAGACATGACATTTCCTGTTCCCACTAGGTGGCGCTCTGACTTCCTGACAATGGGCATATCAATCTGTTCAGGGCGGACATGTCATTATGTCTGTAAAGTTTGGGAGTGATCAGACCGGATTTCTTTGAGTTAGAGTAATTGCGTTCTTGCTGCTGGGGGTTAGGGTTAGTGCGCACTCAGCGGCCTTCAGCCAACACTTACAGTTTTCAGTTTTTAATGTGTTGGCAACACCAGCTTCTTATGGCTTCCCTGGACAAATTTAAGTGTCCGGAGATAACCCACCTGTACCCCAGAGTGTAAAACACGGCGTTTCCTGTTTCCAGGAGGCGCTCGAGCCCATGTCAAACATGGCAGTTTGAATATATTCAGGACTAGAGCCTTTTCATATGTCAGCACTTTGCTTCAGATTGGATAATGTATGCGTGAATAAGAGCAAATAAGAATTTCATGGCGAACGACGGCCACACAATAGGCCGAAAACTCAAACGCTCCATAATTTAATGTGGCCCAGGTGTGTAGTCGAGACTGCATGAATGTGAAGCTGAAAAGTACAAGGCCTGGAAATAGCAAAGTCGCAGTGTCACCTGTCAATTCAAAACGTAGGACTTCCTGTTGCGTTTGGGATACGGCCATAAACGTTTTTGTGCATCTCTTCATGTTACATATGTGTACCCAGTTTAATACATGTAGGTCATACCCAGACCGGGGGCTCAAGTTTTTCATTTTCCTAGGTGGCGCTACTGAGCCATTTTGCCCTGCACATATCTGAAGCCAATACAATAAGTAATGTTTTTTTACCAGACCAGCATGTGCAAAATTTCATGAGTGTTTGCGCATTTTTAGGCTCTGATGCAGCTCTAGTTTTCTTCTGCCTGGGTGGCAGCTCTACGCTTCGTAGAAAAGGAGAGAAAAAAGTATTAAATATGAGAGAATTTAAGACAGTTGGTCTTTACAAGTTTGTGCGAGAATATTTACAGGAAGTACAAAAAGTTGTGAGCATTTAAAGCGGCAAACAAACGGAGCAGAAGCTATAGGGCCTTCGCACATTAGTGCTCGGGCCCTAATCGGTTCATATGAAGCTGCTGCTGCTCCCTGCAGGGGGCGCTCTGCAGGCGGACCCGAAGCCCAGAATTAGACCCGAACCATCTGAGCGGGGGGGGGGAGGGGGCAGTGCGGATTCTTTCCCGTCATCCCCTGCGGCAGCAGCAGGAGTAGCAGCCCCCTCCTCCTCCTCGGTGCTCTCCGGTCTGCGGACTCTTCCTCACCTCCGCTGAAGTTTGGAGCGTCGCTCCGACCCTGAGCAGGTAAGCAGCCTCCTGGTCTCTATTGTGTCTCTACTGTGGCTGTGATTGGAGGGAGGCGCGCCGGAGCCTCGTCTCCTCCGTAACTTCGCTCCGTGTCGGCGGCGAGCGGCTCCGGAGCCTCCGGGAGGGATCCGGGAGCCGCTCCCCGCCGCTGCACGGCCCGCGCCGTGCCGCGGTGCTCCTCCGCCCGCGTGTCCGCGGCTCGTCCTCGCCAGCAGCCATTAGTGAGGATGGAGGAGAATAACGGTGCGCCATGAGAGGAGACAAACAGGCGTGGCCGCGGAGGAGGAGGAGGTGAGGAGCGTCTGCGTCCCGGACAATAACAGCTCCTTTCAGCGGGGCCGAGCCCGCCGAGAGCCGCCACTCCGACCGGAGAAAGTGCTGGAAAACAGCGGCGGGAGGCCTAGAAACCGGACATAGCTCCTCAGTTCCCGTCAGATTCTCCTCAGCGGGACCGGTTCTGTTTGTGTTTGCCTCAGACACACACACACACACACACACACACACACACACGGGACATGTAATTAAAACAAAACAACGTCCCCCAAACCGGAACATTACAGATAATCTGAGGGCTCATATGGGAACATTCAGGGAGTGGTTCTCATCCCAGCGTTCCCAAAACGTTTGTCAGGGTCACGGTTCCCTTATAGGCATGTCCATGAAATGTTCCCTGAAGGTTCACCTCTAACAGGAAGACATTGAACCAGCAGCATTTGGTTGTGTGAACGCTTTGGGAATGCTCTCTGGCTTTAGGAGCATCCCAACACTGCAGAGCTGGGATCCAACATCATTTTGTTTGGGACATGTTCTTTAAGGTTCCTATGTGGTTGGAGTTACCTCCATGTTCCCTCAAAGCTCCTCCATAAAGGAAAATGTCCTGGTTTAGAAATGAGAGCCGGCTGGGTTTATGTGAACAGGAACAACCCCCCAGTTCCTTTAACGCGCCGCTCCTTTCCTTGAATGTCTCCTTAGTGTTCTAACCGATGAGACAGTAGGTGGATGGCGTTCTCAGGGTTCTGGTTTAAATATTCATGTGGTTTGTTTTCTGCTGATCGATCAGATGATCGTTTAGGGAATGTTCTTCAAACGTAAACAGAAACTTTGGTGAGGCCTTCCTGTTTGCCGCGGTTCCCTAAAGGTTCTCGTTAGTTCCCTGGTAATGCTGTAACCTTCCTCAGAGCTTCCTGGAAATTCACTTCAGTTCTCTGGTGGTTCTGTTCTCCCTCCACAAACCAAAGAACTGGTTGGGCCCGGTTCTGGTTCTGGACTGTGAAGACTTCATGAGTCCGTGTGCCCGACGAAGCTCTTCCAGCGTGTTGGCTCACTGCTGCCACGCGTATGTGGCGGCGTGTTTGTTGTTCACTCGCCGTAGAAATGCTGGCGTGTTGGGCTCAGAGTCTGATGGATGTGTGTGCCTGCTGAGAGCGGCGAGCTGTTTCCTGTTGCCGGGCGGGGTCGACAGTCCAGGAAATGAGGCTGTTTGTGTGCTGAGTAAATCCAATAACTCCTCCCTGCTCGTGCGCAGCGGCGAGCTCGCTCTTCTTCACCCGCAGCACAAACACACCTGACGCTCTCAGGGCTGCAGATGCCAGTGATGTGAAGCGTGACCTCCTCCTCGGTGTTTTCTGATCACTTTGACTTCAGCTCGCCGCGGCCTCGTGCGTCGCCCGGTGATCTGCGTCAGACCTGATCTTCTAGCCTGAGCAGGTGAGGGATTCCTCTTCCTTCTCCTTCATCTCCTCGGCACTGAGGAGAAACAGGAAGCTTATGTATAAAATTGAGTTTTATTGACTGATGGCTGACCACAGATACACGAGCTGTCGCGGCTGGTCGTGTCTCATCTTGGTGTCCGTGGCCCACTGGGGGCAGCACTGAGTCAGACGCTCGGTTTGGAGACTCTTCTGTGGTTTTAGGTCGTCCCTCGTCTGCCGTCGTGTGATCCGAGGTCTCGAAGTACAAAAAACAGAGGAGGAGGAGGAGCTAAAATGTCGGGCGTTCTCGGGCGAGCGGAGTCGTGGCGTGAGGCAGCTGCTGCCTCAGACAGGTGACTTACACCTGTCGCCTGCCATGGAGGGCCCCACGGGGGCAGAAGGACAGCTTGGCGTGTCCACGGCGTGTCCACAGCGTGGCGTGTCCACAGCGTGGCGTGTCCACAGCGTGGCGTGTCCACAGCGTGGCGTGTCCACAGCGTGGCGGTCAGGAATGCTTGAGGGTGTGTGTACACGTCCTCCGCTGCTGCTTCTTCTGGGCCTGTTTGTGTAACAGCAGCTGTTCTCCTTCTTCTCTGTTCTTTAACACATGAGTGCTGGTCACCGTTGTGTGGAGTGATTATTGACTCAACGGATGCAGAGCTGCCCCTGACCTCTGACCCCTGCGCCCAGACTCTCAGGCTGGGCTGTTTCGGGAAGTTGGGTCCATTAGCGTCCCTCGGGACTTCCTCTGAGTGCTGTAATGGCTGCTGCCGCCGCTCAGGCCTATACCTCTGATTCCATTTGCACTGGTCAGCTGACTCGGGCAGCCAATGGGCACAGGGCACACACAGGCCCATCGACCGGCTGCATTACCCACAATTCTCTGCTGCTGAGTGTTTGACTACATAAACGGTGCATGCCAAAGTTTCTCTGGAAGGTTCCTCACTGAGAGACGTGACCATCATCGGAGCTGTTCCACCTCTCCAAACGCGAGGGGAGGAGCTTCAGTGCTTCCTTTAGAGTAGGACACACCGAAGCAGCCTTGATGAAAGGAGAGGAGAAGACGCCGTCCCATAATTCTCAGCGATGAACCATTCGACCGTTTGTGAAAACCACTGCGTAGCAATCGAAGCTGAGCAGATCCTGTAAAGTTCATCCACGTCAGCTGATCTATTTCTAGTGTTGCAGTAAACTGTGTGTGACGGCGTTTAGACGTTCAGAGGTGTCCTCCTGGAGTGAAGCTCTTCCAAACACGTGTGCATAGGCCCAAATGCTCCTGTTCACAGCACAGGCTGACTCTGTGTTGGTGCTGTGTGACCTCAGTAACTCTGAGCCTAAATGTTGCTCCTGCTGGAACATCCCAGCCTCTGTGCTGCAGGATATTTACACAGGCTGTTCGCCGTCATGTGACCTCCGCCAAACAACACAACACGTTGTGACAGAGGAAGATACCCGTGTGTAGTCCGTCAGCTGCACACGGTTTCAACACGGCAGAAATCCGGCGTTAAGGAGAGCGAGCGTGAGGTCGTTCCCCTCCTCAGCGCTCCGCTCTTCTCTTTTCCTAAGTCCTCAGCAGGAGGTGAGGAAAAGGAGACAGGGTGTAACACATTACTGTAATTTGATTAATTTTTTCAAGTAACAAGTAAGGGATTACTACTGCAAAAAAAGTAATTAGATTTATGTTCCCTTCCTGTAAGCAGGCTGCATTACTGTGTTACTAAACTGTTTGTGAGAGTGTGTGACGACAATGACAGACTGCAGATCAACAATGGATAATACGGACGGAGGGGAGAGTACGAGCGTGCAGCGTTTAAAGTTTGGAAGTACTCACATTACTTTGAGTTTGATTTTGTAAAAAGTGACAAAAACATCAGCGTCCGCTGTTCACTCCGCGTGGGAAGAAAACGTCTTTCTACAGTGAACAATTAAACTTCGTCTGTGAGCAAGCAGCGAGTCTGCTGCCACAGGAACGTGACGCTCACAGAGAAACCCCCGCTGACGTGACCGCCGTGCACCGGGGAACACCTCCTAGACCCCACTCCTGACAAACAGGTGAACATAAATTTAAGAGCTGCTGAATCTTTGATTTTATTTATTTCTTGCTGTGTTTTACTTGCATCTATTTTATATGCTGGAATATGCAGAAAATAGGTTTAAATGTTAAACACATTTCTTTAAGTCAGAGAATGTTGCATATAATTGATTAATGCATAAAGCTAAAA